>LS496369.1:326588-336885 GCA_900490845.1 Pristionchus japonicus | reverse complement strand
AACGGAAAAGTTTTCCGCTTTTAGAAAACGGAAAAGTTTTCCGCTTTTAGAAAACGGAAAAGTTTTCCGCTTTTAGGAAACGGAAAAGTTTTCCGCTTTTAGAAAACGGAAAAGTTTTCCGCTTTTAGAAAACGGAAAAGTTTTCCGCTTTTAGGAAACGGAAAAGTTTTCCGCTTTTAAGAAACGGAAAAGTTTTCCGCTTTTATTTTAGAAAACGGAAAAGTTTTCCGCTTTAAGAAAACAGAAAATTTACCGGTTTCAGAAAACGGAAAATTTTCCGTTTTCTGAAAACGAAACAAACTACGGCGTCAGCCGAATTTACCGGTTTACAAAAACGGAAAAAAATTTCCGGTTTTAGAAAACGGAAAGTTTTTCCGGTTTTCAAGTAGTTATCTAGTGGTTATGCAAGCCTTTCGCAGGTTCAAGGACGGTCGTCAGGCGACGAAATACTTCACCGTCGATCCTCTTTATCTCAAGCACGAGCACGATGCCACCGATTACAGGGCGAGTTTCGCTGTTGATGTCTAGAGCACCGAGATATAATTGCATACCACTGCAAGAGAGTTTATAATTGTAATCGTGAAACACAACTAAACTAATGCATTCTTCTTCAGCACCTGCAAATCGCACTTGGCCGTCGCTTCCGCTCCCTCAAGATCTGGTTCACACTGAGGAGTCTGGGAATCAAGGCGATTCAGGAGCACCTGAGAGGGGTAAGCTTTTTTTCTTGGAGTAGAATGATTCATCAACTCGCGAATAGCAGAGATGGTGGACGGTGCAATGAGATTTTAGAGGAAAAGCAAAGGATGGCCGTGCCAAACATCAATATGCTGTCTTTCAGTTCAACGAGCGCGCGGTGCTTTTCGCCTCTCTTATCGAATCAGATGCAGACTTCGAACTCTTCTGTCCCCATCACCTCGGACTCGTCTGCTTCAAGCTGGTCAAGGTTGGAGTTTGGTCTTGTTTGGTTACAAACGGAATCGGATGAGTTTCATGATTGAAAATATGATTCAATCTTACTGCATTTTTTTCTGACTGACTTCATTTTCGGAACCAAATAATTTGAAGGGCGGCAACGCAGCGACGGAGGCTCTTCTCGGTGCAGTCAACGCCGACAACCGCATTCACATCGTGCCCGCTTCGGTTCGTTATTTCATCCTTTCTTGGGCACATACGTTCGTTGATTAGTCAAATTGGCCAATTAAGCTAATTAGTTAACCTTCTATTCACTCAGGTGCACGGTACGTTCTTCCTCCGTCTCGCAGTCTGCACTCCCAACACGACGGACGACGACATTCGATTCGCATTCTCTGTTCTGAAGGAGTTGGCCGCTCCCATCCTCAAGAGTCTCTAGAATACTAAAATTCGGACTACCTAGAGTGAATTCATGCACCGTTGAGCAGAAATCCCCTCTCTTTCCGCTCCTCAAACGATTACGATATTTGTATCACCCTTTCCTCGCGGAAAGTAGAGTAAACGCTTCACCTTGTATTTTGTGTTATCTAACCGTCTGATCTTCCTCTCTCATCCCGTGTTTGTTGCTTATGTGCAGAAATCTATAGTGCTTTGTGAATTTAGAAGCTGAAAGGCTAAGACATACTTACCACATTCCAATCGTCTTATGATTTGATAAAGTGTAATTGAAAAGTTTAGATGGAAGATTGGTCAAACTGATCGCTGGACTTGGATTGTTTAATTGTTGTGTTCTACATCGTTTGAATCTTCTTTCAATGCTCTTTGTCCGTTGTCCATTCCTCTATTCACAATAGTGACTGACAGTTACAGTGACTAATGCGTCGTTTTGTCCGAGATAACGACGCGCGAGTAGAGATTGCGTAGATATTCGAGAGAGCAAAAGAGAGAAGCAGACGAAAAATAGCCCGTTCACTATCCCCTTCTCTCTCGCGTACACTGAGGAGTTGAGCTATTTATCACATCTGATTCCAAATCAGATTTGACAGACCGAAAGGTGGCCGAAGTTTATTTCTCAGTAATTTGGTGGATCCTTTTGATCTCGATTAGGGACTACCATCTCTTCCCATTCACGCACATTTCGAATGCCATCTCGATTTGAATAAAAGCGAGGAAAATAGCTACCCGCAGTAAAAAGTGGCTCCACTTTTCGACTCGCTTTTCCTATACCGATAACGCTCAAAATCTGCTGTCATTCGCCCTTTGCCCTTTCACAATCTCATCTCTTTACCTCTCTCTTCCCACCGGATAGCTAATGCCGCCCATCTGCGTCCATCCATTATCCATCGACATTAGCCTTTTACTAGCCGCGCCAGATTTACCCTATCCTTCCCTTCTCCCCCCTCCCTCCCCATCTTTCATTGTACTCTTTCTTCTCTTCTATATTTCGACACCACCACACAGTTGTTCGCGTCCATTTATCACGGAATCGAGCAGAAATGAGAAAAAGAGATCAAGAGGGAGATGACCCTCCTATTCAATCTGCTGTAGTGCGATCCTTTCTTTCTCCCTTTCTTTTCGTTTCTCCCACGTATCGGATAAGTTTACATCTTCTTGCATGTCTCTCCCTCTCTCTCTCTCCGTTTACATTCTCGACCTCCATCGTTATGACTACGGGCGTAATTTCTCGTTTGCTTCCCACTAATCGAGAGGAATCTCCCGCTCGAGTGAGAGAGATGACACTAGATTAGACTCTTAGACGCGTCCGTACTTCTCTCGCTCGGCAATTTGAACGTGATTCGTCATCAAGCGGGAAACAAAGACTTTATTTTCGGTGTGTTCAATTGATAATCTATTTCAGAGCGGCGATAGTATGTTTCTGGAACAACGTCATACGCATTTCTTTGAGCTGCAGGATGTAGTGAAACACACATCACATCTAATGAGCGATGGTCAGTTTTTCATGAAGCCATTCGGTGCAGGACACGCATAGTTTACTTGGAAATGAATTTTAATGTCAGGTTCGACGTTCAGCTTGACATGGCTTAGAAATGGTAATCTGAAGTTGACCGCAACGAAAGACGAGTTAGTGAATCTTGACCAGGGTTAGACGCTGTTATCAGCATTTCAGTGTCCCTTTGGACGGTTCTCGAACCATCTGCAATGTCGTCGGTGTTCATGGAATCAGAGAAACCTCAGTTTATGTTCGAGATGTAAGTTGATTATGAATCCATAGATAAAATTGATTTTTTAGATGCAAAACGTACTTTACAAAGTGTCAATCTTGAATGGAAACAGAATCGTTTACCAGGAGTCGCCATTGTTACCCGCGGTGAGGCAATGCATGCTTTCATGATTGAATAGTCTAAATATATTTGTACAGTTTCCAACTCCTCAACCGATTCCTCCTTCATTCTACATCGATTCCGGACCATTCCGAGCGTTCAGAGAAGGAACAACTCTTAGAATCGCTCCGATTGAGACAAACCCAACATCTCCTGAGGGATTCGTCTTAAGCAATTTCAGAGAATGCATGGATCCACAAGTTGCGGCTCACTCTGTGGTACACAGGTAATCGAAACAACCGGAAAAGCGCATCAACCTATTCGAGTAACATACTTTGCAGGGGCTTTCTCATCCCGTTCTTCCAAGCGGAAACACAGCGATGCCATAGGATCGGAGAAAGAGTAATCAAGGTTGACAGCCCCTTACTCCGGCACTTCGGTTCCATTCCGTCGGTGAGATATGCACAAAAAAAAGAAATGGAAAATGCTTGTCTCAGATTTCGAATTTCGTCTACGCTCAAGACCATCTTGATTACATTTATCTGATTGTTCCCAACTGCAAAACGATGCTGGTTATTGATCCAGCGAATATGCGAATTAGTGAAATCCGTCTTGCAATTAATCCTCCAGCGAAAATTGATGAAAGCGACTGGTTCGTTTTTTGTATCTCCTTTGGCTCAATTCAGTAAATTTTCAGGTCTTTTTTGAATTTTATCGGTGTTTCCAATAATTACTTGCGCATTGGAATTCCCGAATTCACTCCTTCAAGAGTCACTGGATTGTCCGAGATTACGAAGTACACGATCTGGGAAGGAAAGATTCCGAAATTCCTCAAATGGGTGAGAGTAAGCTAGTGATTCCGATTATAAGAGTCCTTTAAGACCGGCACTGCACTGAGCTCTTCGATTTCGATCAAATCGAGCATTTCTTCGATCGGAAAAGAAGGCAGTGATTTGCCATCGCCGAAGGTACTAAATGCATTAATTATTGATTTAATGAAGAAGAAAAGTAATTTGAAGGACAGTGTCTGCAGTACTTCTTCATGGAATGCAGACGTGCCTGAATTTGTTCCGATATCGGTATGAACAATGATTTTAAACAACATAGTTAGGGGCCGCAACGTAGATTCAATCTATATCACTATGATGTCAAAAGCAGGCTCAGCCTGTTCCCTGTGATCCCAGTAACATCATACTTTTTCACGAAAGTCGATATCTTGTTTCTGAGGCGCGCTAGAGCCCAAGATGTGCGCGCGCAAAGGAGGGAGGGAGAGGAGGGATAGGCGAGAGGAGAGAGAAAGGGGGCGGAGCCTCTCTCGCGTGTGTCTCTCTCCCTCCCCCCGCCCTCTCGCCTCGCTCTCCCCGCGCTAAAAACACAGCCAGGGGGTCATCGCTAAAATTCCGAAAAAAATTCTAAAATTCATGAAAAATTCTAATTAGTCAGAAAATTGCTGTACAAACATTGTGGTCATTCTCCATTCACTGAAACGGGCCCTATCGCGACCTTCATCTTGATCTTTGATCTTCAAGCTGTAACTTTTTCATCTTTGTACAGCGTCCAATCGATATGGGGTGGGAATAGCTTCATAAATCAGCTTAGAACAAGTCAATCGGTTCAGAATGAGCTTTGTGTTTTCTTTTGCACGCTCACGCGCGAAATGATGTCCACAGGAAGTGGGCGGAGCTTGCGGCCCCTAAACATAGTGATAGTCAGTTTCAGATGAAATCAGAACAGACAATCATGCGGTCCACGAATGCTTCAACTTCAAGCGACAACGTCGAAATCAACGTTCGATAACATGTAAATCAAAATATAGCCATTTTCTTTAGAACTCCTTCTCACAAGAGGATTTCAAGAAATTGCAAGAAGAATGCGCCGGACTAAAGAGGGAGAATGAGCGTCTGGAGAATTGTCTCGCACAGGTTAAGTAGATGTTGTGGATCCGCATAGTTAGATTTAATTCAGATAAAAGAGAAGGCGACACAGAAGACTGATGGACACACTCAAACAGATCAGAAGAAATCGCGATCGTCGATTGAACTGGAGTCATTGAGAGAAGAAAAGAGAAAATTAGAACAACGATTGGCGAAAGAGGAATGGATAGTTGAAACGATGAAACTGCAAATCGCTCAAATCTCTATGAAACAATAAGAACATTCCTTCTCGAATCTCAGTTAATCGATCTCAAACGGGCTAATTTATCTCATTCATAAAGTTCATGTGACTAAATTGTGAGCTTAATCAATAAATAATTCACGTTGCAATCAAATAATGAAGCATCATAGATTGGTGATGATGTGATGATGTAATTGTGTTCAAGGCATTCATTCATGCCAGAAATGTGGCATGTAAGCAACCGAAGTTGGGGGCAGAAATCCAGAGACTCTACTCATTTCGCGCGATCTCTAACTTGTCTAACGGTAACAAATAGCACGTAGTTAAGATAGTCGTCTACGATCAACTGTCATGTCATTCACACACTGCCTGTTTCAGCCTTTTCGCAGTCATTTATCGCGATGTCGAGTTACCTTTATATCTCATGTAGATCTCCCCCTTTCTTATCTCCTCCTTTAGGTTGGATTAAGACCTTGTCGCCCTTTCTCTCTCTGTTTCCATTCCCTCCATCGTTATGACTACGGGAGGATTCTTCCCTTCCCCCCTCTAATCGAGAGGCATCTCTCATCCTACTGAGAGTATCACTATACTATCAGGCCGCCCTCTTCTCGCTTCACTGAAATCGATTCGAATCCATTTCATCTTCAAGGAGCGCAGAACGCAATGGTGAGTCTGTATTTGTGAATCAGTGGATATTTCGCTTGCAGAGTGGCGATATCATATTTCTGGAACAACGAAAAACTCATTTCTTGGATTTGCCAAATGTTGTCCGATACACATCTCATTTGTTGAGTGATGGTCAGTTCAGTTTAGATCCTGAGTTACAAGTTTCAATTGTTTTTTTTTTCATTATGAGAAGCTGGCTTATGAAATGGCAAGTTCCACTGTGTTGTGTTACAGACATGTGCCATTTTGTATTCTTTTTCTTTGAAATGTGCCATCATTTCAGGAGTTGTGTTCAACATAGCGTTAATGCTGAATGGAAGTGTGAAATTGTCCTCGACTAAAGACGAGTAAGGGCGCAGATTGAAAAGGCAAACGCCGATATCACCGTTTCAGTGTCCCCTTGGATGGCAGGCCAATGATCAATAGCATCGATGGGATTCATGGAATCAGAGAAAACTCTGTTTATTTTAGAGATGTGAGTTTCATTTTAGAACATTGAAATTAGCTAGCTTCTCCAGGTGTTGAATGTCCTCCATAAAGTATCCATCATAAACAAGCGCCGTATTGTTGTGCAAGAGTCTCATTTGTTTCCCGCGGTGAGATATTGGGAGAATTCACGATGCATATCAACTTTTCAGATCCCCGGACCAATCCCTGCCGTTTTCCCTCCTTCATTCTACCTCGAGAGTGGCCCATACAGAGCTTGTCGAGAAGGCACAACACTACGAATAGTCAGAATCGAGACAAACCCGTCATCAATTAAAGGGATCGTCTTCAGCAACTTCAAAGAGTGTATCGACCCTCATGTCGCCACGCACTCTGTTGTACACAGGTTTTCTAGCCAATTATCCAATGGAGACAACTGTGTTGATTTAATCAACCTTCGCAGGTGCTTCCTCATCCAGTTTTTTCACGGAGATATACAAAAATGCCACCAGATCGGAGAAAGAGTGATCAAAGTTGACAGCCCTCGAATGCGCTACTTCGGAGACAACACTTCAGTGAGATTGACAGAACAAAGGAACGATGAAATGTTTTTTTAGATTGCAAACTTCGTATATGCTCAAGATCGCAACGAGTTTGTGTATTTGATCATTCCGTACAGCAAAATTATGCTAATTATTGACCCTGGAAACATGCGGATTAGTGAAATCCGTCTGGCTTTCAATCCACAGGCGAAAATCGATGACAGAGCTTGGTTTGTTTAGGCTCGTTTCGCATAAATTATCGATTTTTAGGCTACTCATGAATTTTATCGGTGTTTCTAATAATTATTTGAAAATTGGATTTCCCGAAATCTCTCCGTCGCGAGTCAATGGATTGCCCAAGATTACGAAATATACGATATGGGAAGGAATGCTGCCGAAAAATTCAATTGGGTCAAGGTTTGCACGACTTTCTGATTATCAGAGCTTGTCAGGCTATCACCGGATTGAGCTCCTCGATTTCGACTAAATCGAACACTTCTTCGAACGGAAAAGAAGGCTGTGATTCGCTATCATTGAATGTAATCCATTTTCAGAATTTTATACTTTCGATGGTTTATTTGCAGGAGAGAACCTGCAGCACATCTTCATGGAATGTCGAGGTGCCTGAATTTGTTCCGACATGGGTATGTCACAAAGATGGTCTTGACCATAATAAGCCTATGACAGATGCAAACCAAATCAGAGAAAAATATTCTGCCTTCCTCGAATGACTCAACTTCAGACGAAAAGGTTGACGACGTCAAGGAGGTATCCATATGATGGTGTGAATAATAACAACAGAAACTATGATTTCAGAACTCCGCCTCACGAGAAGATTTCAAGAAGCTGCATGAGGAATGTGCAGAGCTAAAGAAGGAAAACGCGCGGTTGACGGAAAGACTTGCACAGGTAAAGATAGTGCTAGAGGCTCAAAACGTGACACACATTTCAGATAAGTGAAAAAGCAGTAGAGACGAGTGAAGTGCAGACTCAGACTGAGCAAAAGAAATCACGATCATCGATTGAATTGGAATCATTGAAGGAAGAAAAGAGAAGACTGGAAAAGAGATTGGCAAAAGAGAAATGGATATCTGAAACAATGAAACTGCAAATTGCACAGATATCCTCTATGAATCAATAACACGGACATTCCTTCTTTAATCTCAGTTACCTTGATCTTGAAACGGGTAAAAGCTCCATCTCATTAATCCAGTGTATGCATCTGGCTCAAAATGCAAAGTGATGAATGATTCATCTTGCTATGAAATAAAATACGTAGATTTATGTGGTGATGATGTAGATTTATGTGGTGATAATGTTACTCTTTCTTTTCAATCCGCCAGTCATGACAGATATGTGGCATTTGAGCAACCACAGTAAAAATCAGAAAACCAGAGAGCCTACTCATTTCGTGCGCTCTCTAGCTTGTGGAAGGAGAGGAAGGCGGGGGCAGTCTAACAAATAAGAGAGCGTAGCGGAATGAGGAGGGCCATTCCTTTTTCCGTACTCTAAACAAAGCAGATCATTCATTCTGCAATTGATTTAACGACGAGGGAAGGAGTCCCCTTTATCACTAGCTTTTCATGCTCTAGTTACCACTATTCAGACGACGAATGCACTTCGCATGGCAACGATAAATGTCCATCCCACTGATGCATCTTTGAGTCTCGCTTTGGCTCTCCTTGATTCTATCTCTTGCCTGTTCTCTGTGGCTAACTCTCTTTTCCCTGTCAGTCTTTTCTCCCCTAATGTGTTCTTTCCCTCCATCGAATGTGTCGAAAGAGCGACAGATGGTGGGGAGCTATGTGCTAGAGACTGTCCCGGTCACTCTGTGTCAGTTTACGATGCATGATGATGACTAATCTGCTTCGTTTACAGCACTGTCTTTGTACTTTCGATTTTGCGTTTCTATTTTCTCATTTTTTAGTTCATTTCCATGCATGATTGCTATCACGTAAACAAGTATATGTTCAGCGGGTTTTGTTCTGACAGCAAACGCACACAACTTCGTCTAGGCTTAACCAACGTACAAATGGCAAGTGATTTGTTCCCTATAAGTAAATCAGCGTACAACTCACAGAGTATCATTCTAAAAGAGGCAGAAACGCTCCTTCCCGATTCTCAACATGTCTTGATGTACACTGCTCATCAAGCTAGTAATGGTGGGTTGGGGTTGTCGGTTTACAGTAGTTGTATAGTCAAATGAAGACGTCTTCTTTGCAGGTGCCTTATTCCATGTTCAAGTTACAGAAAAGGGAGAAATGAAAATATCCGCAACAAAGAACTCGTGAGTCCACTTTTGAATAAATGTTGCTTTTGTTCTATCCATAATAACAAGTTCATCTGATCACGACAGCACATTGTGATGGCATACTGTTAGATTGAAACGCATGTGGTGAGAAGGAAGTCGAAATAAATTCAAAGTTGAACCCCATTAAATTGACTAATCTTCACAGAATTCCGATGCAAGGTGACAGTGTGATCTGCAATATTGACGAGTTTCACGGAGTGAAGGGAAACACTTTATTTGTTCGATACAGGAGTAACAAGGTAACAGACAAGCCGAAAACCGACGTGGAGTTTTAAATCTGCCATATCCTATCGACCATGTCAAGAAATAAAAATGTACAGATGCATAATTGGCTCTTCGAAGGAACAATTAACGTTGAGAAGAAGAAGGATTTGTCTGTCAAGAGATCTCCACTACTCAGTGATGTATGCATTTCCTCCGAACATTTCAACTAGCTAAAACTGCATGCAAAGAAGTCGATGTGTCTTTTACAGTATCTCCTCTCTACTTCTGATCCCAATTCTCTGCGTGTCATCTTCCACACCTTGGCTGGTCCTTATCGCGCAATTAGAAAAGGAAGGTTCTTGCGGATTCTCGGCCTTGAGTTCGATCCCCTCTCCACTGAGGGATTTGCCATCCAAGGTTTCGACGAGAAGTTCGACAACCACATTGCCTCTCACTCGGTTGTTCACAGGTATTTCAACGTGATGCGAATAGCTTTTGAATGAATATGCTTCAGAGGAATCCTTCTCCCTTTCTACTCTGGAGAGAAGAATGTCTGTCAGAGGATTGCCGTACGTGTGATCCAAGTCGAGAGTCCACTCATGCACCATTTGAACTTCACTCTGCCAGTACGTCAATATGTACCAAATTCTATCAATTTGATACCCAAATTCATGCAATATTTATATCGATTTGCATAATCAAATCAGTTCTCGATGCATTGGCCATCCTACATTATGCCCCGCGCACTCATCCCTCCCTTTGCATGCCATTTGCATTTGACCTCTTGATCTCCCGTGGAATAGTCTAGAGCAAAAGCGGTCGCGTTTGTGACGCGT
>LS496369.1:264062-320512 GCA_900490845.1 Pristionchus japonicus | reverse complement strand
TCCCACCTTCTCACAGGACGGGAATCATCCATCTCATCATATCAATCAATACTTCCCATCCCTTTACCTCAATCATCATTAGTTTCACCCCTTTCTCGTGCAATAGACTAAATAAATATATATTTTGTTTATTAATCACTGTCTTGCGTACACACCGTGATACCCAACGGGATTCTCTCAGCGGAGGGAATTCCGTACAAATAACAAGTCTCGAGAAATTCAGATGAATCGCGGTGTTCTGTAGAAATGCTTGAATCTATACTGAATGCAATTTCTAAACCAACTTTTCTGAACACTGATGTAGATAAGGTGGTTACAAAGAATCCAACGAAGAGCGAGAACAATTCAAGTGCGATCATAATCTTCACAGAAGTCATGCACCAACCAGGTTCCATGGCGGATATATTGGCAGTAGTTGCGACAAATCTAAATCGAGCATAGCAAGTGAATTTGAAAGGCGTCTCACCGACACTCGAAGTTCGATAAACTTTCATTGCAATTCAGAAACATTTGGATGACAGTATCGAAGATGCTCATCAAATGCCAAGCAAACTTGACCGCAAAAAATAGGAAGAAAGACTTTATGAGGAGATGAATGAGACAGTTTCCAATCTGTAGTCACTGCTAAACACTCAATCTCATTATCCGTTTCCAGTAAATTGTGTTCTCCTCATGCCTCGATTATCAGCTGTACAGGAAACGGAAACACGTAATGCGTTATCAATTGTTCAGTACAGAAAGAACTCCACTATTTTGCCAGAACCTGAATGTATTCAGGTCGTGAATCGAACCAATTTGATATCTGGATAGCTGCGTAATGATTTACAATGTTTTCTAACTGTAAGGTATACACTTCGTGAATACAATTTTCAAGTGTTACTGAATCTGCAATGTGCGTTTTGAACTTTCGATCAGATGAGTCACTCCTAGAAAGTGAAATCGTGTACTGAGTTCCACACCAATCGAGAGAAATTTGATGGATCTATTCGCCAACTTGTGGAGTGAAGACCAAAGTTTTCGGAATATCAGCTGTTCCCGTATTGAATAGAACGCACTATTTTGAGAGATAAATCGGATAGGTTCAAGCTTGTTCGCTGATTTAGAGAGCAAGTTCGAATTTTTGAACGCTCTCTTTCCGTCTATAAAAGTGTGTAGAGAACTATCTAGAGGATCTAAAGCGCACTGAACTGAAAAATGCGATTGGCTGCTCTCCTAGTCCTCATCGTTCTCTTCATTCTGATTTCTGAAGTTGGTAAGTAATATTCTACGAACAATTTTTTTCAATCGACATCATGTAAGGTGCGCGAATGCTCTTTGATCTATTATTTACTATACTACCTACATATTACTTTCTTCCCGGTATTTGTTCATTTCAGAATGCCGTCGTGGTGGAGGAAGAGGAGGAGGCAGAGGCGGTAGTAGAGGAGGTGGAGGAGGAAGAAAGGGAGGAGGAGGATTAGGATCATTGTTCGGTGGAGGAAGAAGAGGAGGAGGACTGGGTTCACTGTTTGGAGGAAGAGGCCGTGGAGGAGGAAGAGGAAGAGGAGGCGGAGGAGGATTGGGTTGGCTGTTTGGAGGAGGAAGAAGAGGGAGAGGGCGTGGTGGATTGGGTCTGGGATGGCTTGGAGGTTCGTTTTTATTGAATTATACGGTCGATACAAAACATTTCCCTTGAAGGTCATCATCATCATCACGACCATCATGATTATCATCACTACTATCATCACGATGACGATTGGCCGAGCTCTTCTTACTGTACGGTTTCGACAGTCATTATTAGTTTTCTCGCTGAGACTAACATTTCAGATGATAATGACTACGACAGAGTGGGCAATGTTGGAAGCAGCTGGGGAGGAGGAGGAATGGGATTAGGAGGAGGACTATTGGAACGATTGAAGCAGAACAGACAGGAACGATTGAACCGTTTTAGTAAGTCATTTTGACGCCACTTCTGTGTCACAACAATATTTCTATTTCAGGAGCACTCTTTCAACCGCAACCACAACAACCACAGCAACCTCAATACATTTCGCATCTATCACAGCTAGGAGCTTGCGATTTCAAGTGGGAATGGCTGACACAGGAGTGGAAATGGACTTGTGGAGAGACACAACAACAGCAACCCAATCTTCTCCAGAAATTACGTAAATTGACTCCCTATGACCATAAGATCAATCCACCTTTTCAGTCGGATGAGAAGCTTCTTCCTGCACATGACCCCATCAAGAGTCAACTATTATTATTTTGTAACAATAATAATGTATTCCTAATATTAGCGACGATATCGATAAATTGATCGATGATTTATGTGTCTTGCTCAGTCAGAAACGGACATCAACTAGTCATCACTCACTCACGAGTCACGTCAAATCATCTCCTTTTCTTCTGCGTGAGGGCTGCAATGAACTGTGAGAGGATGACTATTCTTATCGAGAGAATGGAAGGCAGTTCGAAGTTCAATCAATGCTTTCCCTTTTCTTTGCTGTGCTGATCGGTTGCTTGAATGTGTCCAAATCCAGAATAGCAAGGGATCAACGCAACTTCTGCACAATAATATAGTAAACTAAGGTGCAGAGCAAAATATTACGAACGATGAAATTCAATCACAAAATATTCAGTCTGTGAGCTTTATGCGTGTCATTCCAGAAAACGCCCTATCATTCCATTTCAATAGGATTCTCACTTTGCTTCTTCTTTGTGATTCACGTGAACTCTACGCTCCTCTTCCATCTCTGGATTTCGACATCAGGGACACAAATCAGGGACAAGTGAATGGCTTTCGCGTGATCTCGGACAACTCTCCGGATGCTCACTTGTCTCATTGATCCCTGAGGTGGTCATTGATCCCGAAGGTGATCTGCCATAGTTGACCGCGCCCCGACAGTGGGATTAGATGGGAATGATGATAGACGAAAGAGTGATGAGTGGACTAGAAACTGAAGTGGCTGATTATTTGCCCATAACATTCTAGTATGCCGTGATGACTAGGAGCAAATGGACGAAATAGAGTAGTAGAAGGAAAATTTGTTGCGATGAGCAATTTGTATTTTGACAAATGCGAAATCTGGCGAGCCAGTGTGAACGCCGGATAGAGATTCTCCGAACAGAAATGGCACAGAATCGGCGCATTTGGCGCTCTCTGATCCGATAATATTTGTGATTGAGGGAAGAGTTGGGCTTTCACGTGATTGGACTTGAGAAGTCTGTCACACCTAATGATCTTAGTCACTGTGGTCACTCATTTCCACTCCCACAACAAGCGGAAATGAATTGTGCTTTTTGTGCCCCGCCTGAGGTATTTTCACCCTCTTATCATGACGTTTTTGATTTTTTCATTTCGATGATGACACTGAGATTGGCCGATCTGATCAGCTCTCAGTGATTTATCATCGGAAGAGCAAGGAGATAAGCAGGTCAAAGATAACACTTATCCTTACATCAGACGCCCTCCGACCTACTTAAGCCCCTCGGAGGCGGATCCATTGACAGTCATTGCTTCCATTCTAACTTGTTTTCTCGATTGTACTCTTACACTCTTTCTGAATCATCCTGTTTAATTTTATCCCTTGCAAATCATAGGAACATCGGGGCCGTTTGGATCATTTGAATCCGCCCATCTGACTCATTGGTATTCCAATGGTATAAATAATCATCAGCTTAATGTTTACTTTGCACAGTCAGATATGTTTTGGTAGGTGTGAGTTTCTATACAAAGAGATAGATCAAAATATGCACGAACGTACTCACTCTCCTTCTTCCAACTGAAGTTTGTGCACCGTTATACTCCGGCATAATCCTCCTGGAAGGAAAACAAAGGGTCGCATATAGTAGCACGTACTGTGATTGATCAACGTTGAGATTGATCTTCCAAAGGTTCTTCAAATTGCGCTACCTACGCTTTGTAAATATACCCTGCTCTCTATAAATTCGCTCGTTCAATTTTTTGTTTATCTTCTTCCAATCAATGGAATCTATTGCAGAAATGACTCCGCCAGCGTGCGATGTCGCACAACTCTCAATCGACGATGTGTGTCCCTCAAAGGAGAAGGAACAGGCATGGGACTGTCCCTCCGATCGGCCTGCTCCCATCAGAGGAATGTACCGTCAGAGTTCCACCCAGGGAGAACCCCACAAATTCGCGAAACGTCAGAGCTCCGTTGATGTCGTAAAGGTTACTTTTGTGTCCCATTTCCGCCTACGTGTAAACTGAGTGATGGGATCATTCCGAGTAACGACAGCTGATTCAAGGGTGTTGGTTCAATTCCTCATCTCTTCCTTTAAAGGATTGGTGGAGACGAAGAAGTAGTTCGATCAAATACGATACTGAGAGTGGCAGAAAGATGACTTGGTAAGGAATTACGTCTTATCTCTGATCACTGGTTGACTCCTCTTTCGATTTCATTCCGGATTAGCGCGCGTTGTGCCAAGATTTGTAAGCTTCTGCCATGAAAATGACTCTGCAGACAACCTTTAGAAGATGACATTCTGATCTTGTGATGCTTCGATTTCATATTTGAACCAAAGTAGAAATAGTCAGCAAGGAAGATCATCTTGAAATATAATAGATGAGGCCTTATTCCAGGGTGGAAGCATACACTGGTCGCATCGCCAAGCCAGCTCACGCGTATCTGAGATGGAATCTCGTCTTCACCTTCATCATTCTCCTCATGCTTACTTCTGCCTTCTGGCTTCCCTTCATTCCCGTCGTTGGATCGGCTTCCCTCGAGATCTGCCTTGCCGTTCTCGTCATTCTGCATCTTCTATGGTAAGTCGTTGGTCGATCGGTTACTGTAATTGCCTGCGGTCAATCAAAGACTAATCCAATTCCAGGCTAGCAGGAATGATCAACGCAATGAGGTACACGCACAGACTAATAAAGCACAAGAAGCAAAGGGCGCAGAGAGATGTAAGGAATGATGTTGAGACGGTGACTCAAATGAAGCATTTAGGTCGAAGCACCGAAGAATGAGCACTTGAAGCATCTAGTGGGTATCTGTCTCTACAAAGAGCCAATTCAACTGATGGTCGATACTGTCGAATCGATCGCCGTTCAACCACTAGCTAAGGAGAAGATATCAGTGGTGGTTGGAATGGAAGCAGGCACTCCCGATCGGGTTGAGGTTTGAATCTCATAGGTGGAAAAGAATAACCAAGCTTCGTTCAGAAAGAACTCGAGCTCCAACGCGTCTTTGCCAAGCGATTCGATCGGTTCATGGTTACTACGCATCCCAAGGTATGAATTCTTGTCGTTTCAAATATCAGAAAACGTATTATTTGAACAGCAATCATCAATTCTCTTCAGGGTCTTCCTGGCGACATCGCAGGCAAGTGCTCCAACATCAACTACGCCATGCGAACTGCAGTGAAAGTGCTCAGAGAGGACAAGGTTAGTATATTTCTTCGTCTTTCGCTATGCAATCGCTCTCCTTTCAGAAGTACCCCCAATTCGACCAGGGCGAACCCACTCAACTGCTCATCACAACGGGAGATTGCGATTCCATCTTTGGAGAAGGATACTTCGAGGCACTCGAGGAGGATTATGAGAAGACGCCTGAACAGGTACGATTTGTCGCTTGAGAAATAGAACCTGAACGGAAACTTGCAGAAGCGAGATCACACGGTGTGGCAGTCTCCTCTCTTCTACGCAATCAACCTCCACAACTCGCCCTTCTTCGTCAGAGTCACTGGTACGTTTCTGAGCACTTCGATTGATCAACTCATGAAATAGCTCAATTCAGGTCTTCTCCGTGCCTTCTTCATGATGGGTTATCTCATCCCGTGGAATATCAACACGATGTCCATCTTCTCTTTGACTCTCGAGTTGTACGAGGCTGGAGGATACACGCATCCCGGATATCAGGTAAAGGACTATCTCTCGATCTACTGTTCACAATCTAACTTTAGATGGAAGACATCATCGCTCTCATCCGTTGGTCTCTGGCTGTTCGAAGGCAATGCACGATCAAAGTCATCCCCGTTGCGACTCTGAGTGGACCCACTTCAGGTATCTTTCAATCTCTTTCAGCATTCTTGTCGCTCGCTTTTAAAAATATTTTGAACAAATATTTGCAGGCCATTCGTACGTGAATGAGTGGTATGAGTGGGCGAGACAGATCAGAAGATGGACAATTGGAGCTGCCGAGGTGAGTCAACGCCTAATCAGAGGGCACATCACATCATAATGATTACTCCCTCAGGTGTTCCACTACTTCGCAGTCAAGGCCCGTTCTCTTCCTTTCTTCTCTACCGTTGGATTCTCAGCCAAGTTCATCTTCTACTATGGATTCCTTCTGTGTATCGGACAGATCTACGGAATTCTCGCTCCCATTGTGGTCAGTGATCACTTCAGCACAGTATTAGCGCATAAGGATGAACACTTTGTTGAGATCTATCGTAACGCACATAATCCAGGTATCCTTATTCAGACCCCTCTGATGATGCCTCTATCGATGAATGGATCTTCCGATGGACTTCTCGTCTCCGCTCAACTCTTCACTTACATCACTCTCGGATTCCTCGTTCTTTCCTATCTTGAGATGGCCGGAGTTTTCATCGTCAATCGCGTTGCTCAGCAGGTACGTTAGCTCAGCATTTGATTGCTTCTAATCGATTCCTCTGCAGACATTCCCTGGCGGTCGAAGGGACGATACTCCCCTATGGAGGAGTTTCTTCCACTGGATTGGATCTGTGCCGACCATTCTTATGTACTGTTTGGTAAGCAAAGCGTTTATTCAACAGCAATAAGGAAAACCATCTCAGGTCGAATTGTTTGCCTTCCTCGAAGTGACGGTGAGAGGCAAGAGTGTCTGCTCTCATTCGGCCTCTAAGAAAGACCAACTAGTCGCTCAACCAAATCCCAATAAAGTCTACCCCATCTAATCAAGTATTCGTCTAGGCCTTCTCAATTGTAGATAGTACGGATCTTTCTTTGTCTGGTTTCACATTTCCATGTCATTTTACGCTTACGGGTACTCCTTTGCTATGCAATGAAGATAAATGTTTCAATTTTAATTTCCGCTTTGTCGAATATTAACCGAGCAGGAAAGATCAACAAACCAACCACGATCTCTCAATCTCGCACACGGGGAAAGTGAAAGGGAGCGCGAAGCGAGAAGAGAGAGCCCTTTCCCTGCTCCCCTTTCCTTCCCTTTCTCTTCCCCTCGTCTCTCTTCCCTCCTCACACACTTGACAACCATTGCACACATGGCCACTTCGACTCAGGTGAGTCAGCCTACTTTTCTGTTACATTGATCCCTTCCGATAATATTGCTTTGCAATAGGGCATGTTCACTGACCAGGTTCACTTAGATAAAGTTCAATCAATATCCAACTGGTAACGTCGTTTCAGGATCGAAATTGCCTCATTTGTGCAGTTCCGATTACTGATTGCCATTTGGGAATTGATTCTTGTCGAGCTTGCGCCGTTTTCTACAAGTAAGCGCTCAATGATTGACTTCTAAGACATACTCTTTTTTGAGGCGAGTAGTAACCTCCAAGCGTGTACTCAAATGTAAAGGCGGTAGAGATGATTGCATTCAAGAAAGTAAGTTGTTTTGCTCGTGTTCTTTTGTATGAATTTGTCCAGATCCGACAACGGCCTGCAGAAAATGTCGCTTTCAACGATTTTCCGAGGTTTATGCAAAGGCGAGTGAGAGCAGTGAAGAGATTGCTGTAGAGAAGGTGAGTTCTCCCTTCCCGTGTTTGCATACACGTCGATCTTTGAAGGAGAGAAGAGGAAGTAGAGATCAGAAAGACCAAGAGAGCTCGTCGGGCGCTGATTGGAAATCTCTGGAAACGGAGTTCATTGACCATGACAGGTAGGATCTATGCAGAGTGTTGGGCGAATAGTGAACTTGCAGCTATTCCCATTGTTCGCCGAGTTGCAGCAGCGAAACACCTATACTGGATAGAGTGAGACAAGCGTACAGGTAAATTTAGGTCAAAAATAGTCGTTGTATCAATAATTTCAGTATGCTGTGCAAAATACGTAAATCGGGCGAGTTCGGAACATACACAGGAGTTGACTGCAATGCACCCATACGGAAAGGGAAGCTTGTGAGTGTTCTCTGAGTGAAAACCTTGACAGTTCCACGGTATTAATACATTTTTAAAAGTCTAAATGCAGGTTTTCTTCCCCTCCACTTACTCTCGAGCAATTCCGAACGCTCGTATTCTATACAGTGCGATTATTGAATTTGGTGATTTTGCATTCGAAGACTTCAGAAGTTTACCGCATGAGTGCAAAGTGAGCTGATTTTTATTGAGAGTTCCTTCAACAACGAAATTCAGGCGTTCATTGCTAATTCAACAAACAACCTTTTCGCCAACATCGATTCGAGTTACCGAGCTGCCCATTATTTTCCGAATGAGGATACTATGTGCGTTTGTTCAAGCACGCTGATCTAATGAATGGAGCCATTTAGATTCACATCTTACACAGCCACTCTAAGCATTGACTCTATCGAATCTTTCTTCGAAGATTGTACGCATGAAATCAACATCGAGGAAGCAGCGAATGAATTCAGAAGGAATATAATGCGTTCTGAGATGGCGAACAAAGAATTGTTCATCAAATTCCGAGCTACAGACAAAGAATTTTTAGCGTTGATCGGACTTTCACTGTGGAATAATGGTGAGCTCTCTGCTAAATCCGATTGCGCTCATAGAGTATTTTTTTAGATATTTTCACTCTAAACGAAAAATTGATGAGCATGGTAACAAGGAATAGAGAAGCCATTCTCAAGGAACTACATGTCATGTACAGAAGTCTGGGAATCACTGACTATGCAACTCGATTAGGAGAACTCCTATGCTTGCTGGTAAACATTGAGGTGGGAAGAAACAGTCTTGGAAACAATAATAATAGCCATACAGAAGAAATCGTTTTATGCGAAGGAGGAAATCGAAGTGTATCGATTAATGAATTTGTTCAATGAAGCGTTCAACGATGGAGAACCACGAACTGAATAAATACTGATAACAAACATCATTTGGCGTTGAAATAAACGATGAAAGAACCAATGATTGTTACAAGACTAGAGGGATGGGGAAAGACAGTGATCTCGATCTGTGGACCTGTGACCAACGATGAATAGCAGAAGAGAAAGTCGAGAAAGAGAGAACAACTCTATCTCACGTATACATCAGACATCAGGATCGGGAATTCTCTCGACCTTCCTATATTACTCCCTCCTTCACTAACTCTTGTGCCCTATCTACTCGCTGTGCATCTTCTCCTCATCAATGGCTTCTCTTTCCATCGTCGATTCAAAGAGCGCGGGAAAGAAATCCACTCCGATCATTGACTATACGAGAGAGGTTTGTTATTCTTCCCACTGTCCCTTGATATTTCACTATTCAATCTTTTCACTGGATCCGCAATGTTCATTTTCCAGCTCTCGACCACCTCCTACACTTCCATCCAGAAGGAACTTCTCGATGCGACAATGCAGAAAGCGGAGAGAGCTCGTAAGTTCCACTCCTCTTCATTGCAGACCAAAGAATTGTTGTCTCAGGGATGATCGGTGCTCCGGAAGCTCATGAGATGGGAAAGGCGATGATCGTGACTACGAATGCAAAGAAAGTTCTTGACGTCGGTTAGTGCATATTTTACTACCTATCCTGTGACATTCTTAATTATTTATATGGACGTGCTACTGAATCAATCTTACCCATGCTGCAGGTACATTCACTGGCGCTTCTGCCCTCTCATGGGCGTTGGCTCTTCCCGCCGATGGAAAAGTCGTCTCAATGGACATCAATCATGAAGACCTTGAACGAGTTAGTCGTTCACCTGTTTCATTGTTTCCTTACAGTGCCTTTGTAGATCGGAATGCCCGTTCTGAAGAAAGCGCCTGAACTTCTGACCAAGATCGACTTCCGTCTTGGATCTGCCATCGAAACACTCGGTGAGGATCAGAGACAAGTTCATATCCATGAATAACCGCCGTTCAGACTCGCTGATCGATGCTGGGGAATCGGGCTCTTTCGGATTTGCTTTCATCGATGCTGACAAGGTTTAGTTCAACGTCATCACTTGCGAACTGGTTATTCCGTGGTTTTAGGAGGGCTACCCTGTCTACTACGAGAAGTGTGTGCAACTGCTGTCTCCTGGAGGCATCATCATGGTCGATAATGTGTGCAGTTTCCTCTTTGACTAGTTTCATAATTCACTCTCAGGCTCTCGCTTCCGGCACTGTTCTCGATGCTTCCAATGCGAGAGGAGCAGTGATCAATGAGATGAACAGGTGAATGGGGTTCCGCATCGTGAAAGATGACGAAGGTGATTCAGAATGGCGGCGAAAGACGATCGAGTATTCAACGTTCTTCTCGATGCTGCCGATGGAATTCATCTGATTGTGAAGAAGAGAGATGTTTGATGGACCGAATGATCTGATAAATGATGTCGATTGAGTGATTTCAACCCGCACTTCCACACCATCCCTTTCCCCAGTAGTTTTGCGAGTAACCAGATGGAAATATTTTCACCTGTTATTGAATTTCACTAAAGCACAGTAACCCCCAAAAAAGAAGGAAGTTTCGGAACGTCTGATGCAGTTACATCTCCCATGTATCATTGTGTCGTGCAAATATGAGTTCTCCAAAACGATTAGTGATCTGTGCTTCTCAACAAGGAACTGTGTTGTGTATGTGCTCGTTATGTGCGGTGTATGTATCGCTCGATACATCTTCAATTGCTAATCGCACGATCGAAACATATAAAAGAAGCATGCGAATCACTGCTTCATCCATTCTCAAGCATGCCCAACTACACGCTCACTTACTTCGAGGCTCGCGGATTTGCTGAGGTTTCCCGTCAACTCTTCCATCTCTCAGACACTCCCTATGTGGACAATCGCATTCAGCGAGAGCGATGGGGAGAATTCAAGAGCAGTGAGTTTCCACTTTCCACTTTGCATTTCAGTTTTTCACGTGTTCACTTCAGTGACTCCATTCGAGAAAGTGCCTATTCTCGAGATCGACGGTAAAGTTCTCCCTCAATCTTTCGCCATCGCTCGGTATCTCGCAAGGGAATTCGGTCAGTTTTCAGTAGTAATCCTTTGTCGTTCCTCGAATAATGATCGTTTCCCAACGGAGAATTTCTATAACATCTTAATTCCCAGCAGTATAATCCATTTCTGATCACAAATTCATCACTTTCTTCATAGGTTTCGATGGTGGTTCCAATCTCGAGTCTGCTTGGATCGACGCATACGCTGATCAGTTCAAGGACTATCTGGAGTACATTCGACCATTCTTCCGAGTTGCCATCGGTGCATCTCAGGGAGACTTTGAACAGTTGAAGAAGGAATTTGCTGAGCCGAACAGGGACAAATTCTTCGGATTCTTGGAGAAATTGGCTAAAGTGCATAACATATTCAAATATGAAAGACAATGACCAATTCCAGGATAACGGTTTGAATGGTCACTTCGTGGGCGATTCTCTCACTTGGTTCGATCTCCTAATCGCAGATCACATTCTGACAATGGAGAACTTCGTGCCTGGATTCCTCGATGGATTCCCTGCAATACTCGATACGAGAGACAAGATCGTCAATACACCCAAATTAAAGGAATGGATTGATAGGAGACCAGTTACCCGTTTCTAGGCACGAAGATGCTCTATATTTTGCAAATCAATAAATAATGAATCTATAAAGTTCTGCAGCAAGATCTTTCTCAGCATTCGAATTCGGCGGTAATGCATTTGTTTTGGTTTAGTATGGTATTCGCGGTTTCTGCGAATAATTCGACACTTATTTGGACCAATGCACTGCTCTCAATTCTACGTAGTGGTACTAGATATAAATTGACGGCAAATATTCATAGTAGATACCTTCACGTTAATCTCATGTCATCATAATAAAGATCATGACTAACTTGGTTCTAGAATAGATGCAACGCTCTGTTGAGTACCTACGTGGGAAACGAATGAACTTCTAATATTATTGTTTGACATTATCATACAACACACTCAGTTCCACTGTTCTCGTAAAGATTCAAAATGGTCATCAATGTTCTGTATACTCGGAGGAACGGCTGGCGAAATCCTGAGAAGGAATGGTTCACTATTTCACCAACTGTCCGACATACACTGGCGATGATGCAATTCCCAAGACCGATTTGATGAAGTCCCTGTGCCTGGAGAAAGTGAAGAGAACAAACAATTCAGCTATCCCAAAACCACTGCAAAATGGCCAGTTATTCAGATAATGTATTACAAGACTTACTAAGCAGAAAGGAGCTGGAAAACAGCCTTGCTCAATTCAAGTGTCGCTCTCCATTCTGGTTTATCACCTGAAATCAACCGTTTCATGTTGATGGGAAGTGTTCCGTACCGAGATAAAGTGGAGGGACGAAGAAGAATGGCAAGTAGAATGAGATTTGTCCTGCTGTTCCTAGAACGAGAAATCGAGATTCCTGTAATCGGAGTGTATTATGTTCCTGCAGTTATGTTCTCGCATACCAAAGCCAGTTTGACATTGTCTTTCACTTGCCATCGTTGACTAACTGTGTAACGGTTCTTTCGGAAATTGAACGAGTTGAGACGCTTATCTTCTCTTATGTTTTCAGCTTTGATCAACATAAACGACTGAAAGTCTTCACTATTTACCCAATAAGAAAATTAGAGTGTTTACCACACAACTCAGATTACTGACACAGAAAACGAAAAGGACGTAAATGACTCCATTCAAGTAATCTGAAAGGTTGCACTTCAGTGGCTCTAGCTTACGCGACCAACCGTATACAAGAAGATAGGCGAACGAACTAGCGATGAGAGTGTTACAGAAAATAAGTGAGAAAGAAACCCAAACGCGTCTATTCGTCTCATAGTCGGATGAAAAAATGAGAGCAGCGTATCTTTGATCGAGAATTTCAGAAACCATTTTGAGATCAGTGTTACCTCTCAAACGTTATGAACGTAACATAATTGTAGATTGAAACCCATACAACAGTCTTCAAGAAACTGGCAATGATGACGACACTTTCCTTGTCTAAGAGCATTTAAAGTTCCCCTCCACACACTTCACAAACAATTGGCATTTGAATTCCCGCATTTTTATATCTGGGTTCTGCGTGGAGTAATCAACTTGATCTTTCGTTGTCGGCATGTCTAGGGCGCCAAACTATAGATACCACTGTTTGAAGAGGTTTGCTCCACTGAGGGCTGAGATATAAAAAGCGCGGGAATTCAAATTTCGATTGTTTGAAAGTGTGTGGAGGGGAACTTTAATCGTCGAAGTGTTTTGTTTCTATACAAACCTTGTAAAGTCCCAGTAAATTCAACAGCCATAAGTACCATCCGAGTGCTCATGTTTACTTGCGCCAGAGCATTGATTGTGTACGTATTCAGAATATTCATGTTGATGTGCATTACTTTCACCTGCGTTTTCCATTCTCGACACTTATATTCCGGCCGTGCAAACCTTCCATGATACAAAAACGAATATTATTGCAGACCCAGCTGTCAGTAAATGCCCGATAAGCTAAATGAATGAATCTCGAAAGCAGAAAAAAAAACGAACCTCAGCTAAAAGCCACCAATTATAGTACAGTCGTAATGAGGTTGGGAGAAAAGATGGAGTAACAAGAAATGGCATCCAGAAAGATCGATTTCGATGGATGAAATGAAAGGCCGAAACGGAAGACGGAATCATCTGAATTGGAAAAGGAAGTCGAGCCAGTCAACAAATTTCTCGAAATTCGTACTTTCAGTGAACTCAGTTCCTAACAAGCATGTCTCCGGAGACGTAATTTTCAAATTGCCGGTGACGTTTTTGCTAACAATCTGATAATGAACCTTAGAACTACTCAGTTCATTGAAACTAGACACGTGATCATTCGAGTACTTCCGTCTTTCTTGCAATAGCCGAAACATACAATCATCCGTAGCTAGTTTTCGAAATTGAACCTTTCCCGCTGGCAAACAAACTGAAACTCACAGATAATTCGTCGATAGATGAGTTGTACCGCTCGTCTGAATACCGATTTCTTTGTCGATACCCAACTAGACTACGCAATTCTCATGTGAGTTAAGTAAATGAAGGGATGATTTATCCCTCTCTATCTAGCCATAATTCCATCGCTGGCGTGATAAATGTCGCCCTCGCTGTACTCGTTGTTTACTTATTATTAGTGCATTCCCCCTCATCAATGCGCATCTATCGATGGTTTCTCATGCAATTGGTGGTATGTTAGGGGAATCGGGACGTATTCTATCGTTGAGTCAGGTGCTCTCCGCACTTCAAGACTTCATGATGCATGTAAGTCTGAATCTGAATCGTTTCAGAAAAATGAATAAACATTCTAGGTTCTCCAACCCCACATATTCTTGCCAGTTCTGGCAGCTTATCTGATTGTGCCATGGCCTCTGGATTCCATTGGAGTTCATTACTCGTTTGTGAGTATTTTGGTTATCACTAACTCTTGAAAATGATGTTCTAAGTTGACATGGATGGTACTAACTGCCCATGGATTCTGTGCGATGCTTGATGGTTTCTTCTATAGAGATCGATGTCTCCTCGTCAATTTCTATCCCAATAGTTTCTGGCAGAAGTACTGGGTGACTCAGAGTCAAATTCGAGTGCATTTACGTGAAATTTACAGAGGGAGCTAACAGTGCTTTGGCACATTGGAGCATTTCTGATCATTCTTATTCCTTGGCCGATGCTCGATATTAGTAGGGACAAAATGAGAGCTGAATTGGAAAGAGTTGAGGGCACGTTTCGAATATTCTGTCATTTTGAGTAATTTCAGACCTATCCCAACGTGATTTATTTGATGGACACAAAACGAACATTCCTGATGTACACTGTCGACATGCACCCAATCTGGTTTCCTCTCGCACTTCTTGCAGCTTCTGGAGGTGTTCATTATGCAGAGAATTTCCCTTCCCACTCAAATTGCAGGTTTCGCGTTCATTCTGATATCGTGCGCTATCTGCTTCATCAAGATTTTCTGGTAGGGAAAAAGAAATCATTGCTGACCTGAAAGTGTACTTTTAGGGTCCTGAGAATGCATGGAACGAATTTAAGTCCAAAGACTAAGAGGCTACACTCTTCTTTCACGAAGCAGCTCATGTTTCAAGTTGGAAAGAGTTATTCGATATGGGTAAAATTGGAGTTTATCAGGCATTCGTTCCATTCCTATTCAAAGGAATTCCCGATATCTCAATGATTGTATCTGCATTCTGCTTGAGAGATCTCCATTCATCGAGTTTACGACCACTCTCAGTTCGTCGTTCAGTTCTACTTTCAGTATTTGGACGTGTCACTGTGTCCATTGCATCTGTTCATGCCATCATCAACAGTCTACTCGTTATATTTCTGCACAAACCATTCCGTGATCGGGTAATCTCAAATCATATATTATTCAAGTGTAATGTCAATTCAGGTATTCGAATGGATCAAGCCCATTGCTAGCTGTCGAAAACTGGCTCAGATTGTATGCTAAGAGATTTTGGCGTGGTTAATTATTCTGTTCAGCAAACGATCGAACGATCCCACTCATCACAACGTCACTTCACTAGCGATCATGGCCGAAATTCGCAATATGATGATCTCTCATAGAAACATAATTTATTCACTGAGATAAAACTGGGATGATAGACAAGTGTCATGCATGGAATGAATAAATAGATAGCAGCACTCGATTCGTTTATAGATGAGAATCTTTCTTCTTGAATCGATCGAGTGAGAAGAAGGAGAGATCAGTGAATGGCTTCTCTCCCATTGCACGCTGAGCCACTGCTCTGCCCACTCCCGGTGAGTTCTGAATATCCATTTCGTGTTTTGGAAAAAGATCAAAGATCACCTTGAATCCGGCTCCGGACATGCATCCTGCCACTTGGATGTTTCTCGATCCAGGAAGATAGTCGATGACGTAGTGCTCGTCGGGGGACATCTGCAAAGAACATTTTTACCTGGAATATTGAGGTAAAGGCAAATAAAACAATGATCAAAGCCATAATTCGTACCGTGTACTTGCATCTCTCCACTTTCACAGGTCCATTGACAGTATCGAGGAAGGGAACGTTCTTTGCGATGTGAGCACGAACGTCCTCCACGAATTTCTGAAGATAATCGAATGGCTTTCGATCTTTCAAAAAATTTCCAACCTCATGGATATCTCCCGCAGGCACGTCTGTGTCGTAGTGATTCTGACCACCATGCAGCATGAACTGAGAACGAGAAGCATTAGCCCATGTGAGATAATTACAATTCACCTTGACAGCTCCATCCACGTCGACAGATCCCATTGAGAAGAAGCATCTTCCATCAGGCTGATAGACGAGATGGACTGGATACTTCTCTGGCTTGACTAGAGGAAGATCCTTGGAATCCTTAGGAGCCCAGTAGCACACGCTCAGGATCTGCGTCTGAAAGTAGACAGTATTCGACTGAGTTTCTAGGAACTTCAAGATGAACACACCTGTCCCTTGACTGGCAGATCGGGCAGCAGCTTGTTGATCCACGATCCGAGGGCGAAGACTACCTTGGGAGCACGGAAATCGCCCTTGCAAGTGTTGAGAAGAACGGAATCGTTCTCCTCAGAGAAGTTCTTCACAAGAGTGTGCTCGGAAACTGTCCCTCCTGCCTTGCGGAACTCGTCCTGGAATCATGGTCGTGAAGAAGGATTTATTCGAAAGAGTTCCACGATTTTGAGGCAGGCACTCACATGGAAAGCTGCGAGCCACTTGTTGGCGAGAATGACTCCAGTCTGAGGATCGACCAGAGCAGAGTATTCATCGTAGTGATAGAGAGGATAACGCTTACGAGCCTGAACATGCGATATTATTTTTAGAAATGTCCTAGAATTTATTGCAAATATCTGAAAGCAGTTACCTCATGAGCAGTGAGTAACTGCGAATCTCTTCCGAACTGTGCAAGAGTGTTCTTATTCTTGAGCATCAACTCAGTCGATCCATAGATCACTCCTCCAGTCTCACTCACACTGCAAGGTCTTGCATAAGTGCAATCACGACTAGACAAACAAGAGGGCAATTACTCCTTCCCTTATTCTACGAATTGAATGGTCAACAAACATGATCAACTGTTCTCCTCTCTTCTTCTCGAGTTCTCTAATCTGAGCAGTGGCATCTGAGACGAGAGCGACGTAGGCTGCATCGGCGTGCGCGTATCTAAAGAGGTAGTTGAGTCAGGAAAGAGAGTGAAGGAATAAAATCACTTTGTGATGCGCGACTGTCCATGCGAGCTGCCGTTGGAATGGCCGAGAGTGAACTGAAATGATCGTTTGATGGGTGAAAAAGTATCCTCTTTCGAAAAATTGATAGCTAGGTGGAACTGATGGTCTCCCATTTTTCGGTTTCAAAATGTTAAGTTCAGAGAGAGTGGAAGATGTAACATGGCCAACCTGCTCAATGAGAAGTGTCTTCTTGCCATTCTTCTGGCAATGATAGGCGGTCGTTGAGCCTGAAGTAACACGTAAAATGCAAGAAAAATACTCGAACTGACCGATAATTCCAGCTCCAACGACGATGACATCGTAGTTATGGACTGTCATTGTTTATTGAGTTCTGGGGCCTGGATATTGAGAATACATTGAAATTCGGGGGGCATTTCAACAAAGCGCAAATATTCGGACAAAACAATAAAAGAGAGAAGTGGAGAGGACACATGACGTGGGGCATTCTCAGAGAGGATTACTCTTGAAGTTATTGAAGGAAGGGCTTAGCACGCAAACCCTTCTTTCAATGAGCACTTCCAGAATGAATACATGACGTGGGGCAATCTCAGAAGGACTCTTACTCTTGAAGTTATTGAAGGAAGGGCTTAGCACGCAAGCTCTCCCTTCAATGAGCACTTCCAGATGAGCCTCTCGAGAAACATCATGCTAGAAAGAGGAATGGAGGGGTGGGAATGAGCAGTGGTCGTCTCTCTAAATACTCTTCCATCCGACTGAGACAGCAGAAAGATTGCACGCCACATGTTGATCTCTTCCACTCGCCCCTTAGATCTTTCAGGGATCACACGAAAATCGCACACCTCTCGTTAGTGATATCTGCCGACGGGTCAAGCGACACACACTCTTCTGTCTGATGACAGAGATCTGCGATGAGACTACGTTCAATCCCTGATTGTTTCTCTCGTTGTCTGACCCAATCTGATGCAAGGAGGGAAACTACACACACTTTTTTGCTCTCCTCGCTGGCTGGTTCGGTGTAAAGCTAACACATGACGGCAATGCGTGAACCACGTGGGGAGAAGTGAGAGAGACGGGTGGAATGAGAGTGTATGCACTAATTCTAATGAGCCCATCATGATTGGTTGCTTTTATTAGTTTGAAAATCTGTTTTCTCTTTCTTTTGTGTGTTTTCTTCTCGATTTATTGTTTCAAAACATTTTAGACAACGGATGTTTTATTGCAAAATAGGCATAGGTGTACAATAATTTAGAATAGGTGACAGTGAATTAGTCAGTTTTCTTGAACCGATTGATTGAAAAGAGGGTAAGATCAGTGAATGGCTCCTCTCCCATTACTCTCTGAGCTACTGCTTTACCGATTGCGGGCGAGTTCTGCAAATTACCATAATAGATTGCATCTGTAACTCCGGTGACTCTCACCTTGAACCCAGTACCAGACATGCATCCAGCCACTTGGATATTCATCGATCCAGGAAGGAAATCGATTACGTAGTGTTTGTCAGGAGATAGCTGCAAGATGACTGATGTCTAGGGGGAGAAGAGGGGATTCGTACCGTGTACTTGCATCTCTCGACCTTCACAGGTCCATTGACTGTATCGAGGAATGGAACGTTCTTTGCGATGTGAGCACGAACGTCCTCCACGAATTTCTAAAAAAAGTTCTGAAGTCTTTCACTTCTCGTTATTCGATAACCTCATGAACATCTTCTAGTGGGACATCGGTGTCGAAGTGCTCTTGACCACCGTGAAGGATGAACTAGAAGTTTGAAGTTTTGACTCAGAGCGTATTGACTAACCTTGACAGCTCCCTCCACATCAGTGGCTCCCATCGATAAGAAGCTTCTTCCCTCCTCATACGCAATGTGCACGGGATGATTCTGAGGAATCACCAGGGGGAGATCGGCTGGGTCTTTGGGAGTCCAGTAGCACACACTGATTATCTCTATCTGAATGAGGTTTTTGATTTTAGTAGGCAAAGTTATTCACTGACTCTTCCCTTCACAGTCAACTCAGGCAGCAGCTTGTTGATCCATGATCCGAGAGCGAAGACTACTTTGGGGGCACGGAAATCACCCTTGCAAGTGTTGAGAAAAACGGATGAATCATCTTCTTTGTATCCGTTCACTTTCGTGTTTTCTGAGACAGTTCCGCCTGCCTTGCGGAATTCATCCTGCAATTGAAGATGATTATCGCAACACAATGAAAGAGATTACCTGAAAAGCCTCGAGCCACGTATCAGCAAGAATAAGACCCATGTTTGGGTCAACTAGTGCAGTATCTCCATACTGAGGATAACGGTAGTGAGGGTATCGCTTGAGTGCCTGAACGACCAGTTGACAAATCTGTTGATGGAGCCAAACTACCTCTTGAGAAGTGAGCAACTCCGAAGGGAAATTGAACTTCTTCAGTGTCGCAGCTGTTCTCTCCATGCGTTCTTTCGGCCCGTAGATCACTCCTCCTCGATCACTCATTCTAAGAGAAGTTGGTTGTACTAGTTTAGAAACCAGGAAACGGACTAAAACTATGCTAAAACTATCGACTCACGCAATCATCTTCATTCCTCTCTTCTTCTCCAATTCTCTGATCTGAGCTGCTGAATCACTAGCAAGTGCGACATACTCCGGTTCAGGATGTGCGAATCTGAAGAAACTAGTGAACATGGACAAAAATGGTTCATTACTTTGTGATTCTCGATTTTCCATGAGAGCTTCCATTCGTATGACCGAGGGTGAACTGAAATGAAACTTTCAAGAAAATTGAAAGGTTCAAGACTAACCTGCTCAATCAGCAATGTCTTCTTGCCAGCCTTCTGAAGATGATACGCAGTTGAGGATCCTGGAGTTCGTTTCGTATCGTCACTTCTAGCAAATCGTATAAAACCGAAAGAAAATTCACCAATAATTCCCGCGCCAACAACAACGGCGTCGAAGTGTTGCTCTGCCATACCTGAAACAGTGATACATAAAAGAGAAATAGAGTAGTAGGGAAACGCACTTTGCCGGGAAGAAAAACGCGCTTGAACTGCTGAAAGACCTCTAAATAGCCGTCCCTTCAGCATTTAGTGGCAGAAAGATAGCACGCGCCCCTTCGTGATCTTTCCATCTCTCTCTTTCTCTCTGCACGTTCACACAAAAATCGCACACCCTTTGGCAATGCTTTGCGAAGCTTCTGTGTCTTTGATTTTCAATCTCATTTCTAGATACATCTCGAAAACAACCAAGAGTACTTCTCGCCTCCTCAATCCCCTCGTGTCCCTTTGATCACCGTAAAGTTTGCGCAACACGTGACGGAAATCCGTGGTGCAAAAGAGAGGGAACAATGAAGTGCAATTGGGAGCTGAGAAAGAGCCGCTTGAGCTTTTCGCACTTCCGAACACACGAGAATGCACCATAAAAGGGGTACGGAAGCAGTCAAAGAGTCAGCCTCGCAATGCTTCTCTCCAGTCTATCCCTCATCTGTCTTGTGACATTCTGCACTGGTCAGTATAGTAATTGGCCACCCGTAGTGCGACAGCAGAAACAACTCCCCTCTTCACACAATCTGAATGGAAACGTAGGAGTGTATGGTACGTTGGGCCTCCTAACATTCGTTGGGCTCACTCAATGGAACTAAACTTCTTCTAGGAAGTGGTTCGGGTGATGTCTACCTAGGAAAGCTGGGAGAGGGTCTGTACGGAGCCGGAACGAGATTCGGAGGTGAGTATTGTAGAGGATATTTCACGGTAGTACGATGAGTTCCAAGTTCGGCCTCTCAGGCGTCGCGGGCATCACTGGTGGCATCGGATATGCGGGAGGACAAGGACAGAGGGGAAAGAGAGCCATTGTGACTAGTCGATTGATTGGATCTGCTACTGGAGAGACCAAGCGAACGGATGATCTGTTTATTGCATCAGTGAGTAGATAATTTATTCCTTTCATCTCTGCTGTCAAAACGTCTAATTTCCCCTCAGGGCGCCGTTGAGGGAGCAGCAAACATCGAATTTGACAAAGAATCGAAGGAGGAAAGTGCAGAGAATTCGACTCAAACAACGTCGACTACGAGCAAACAACCGGAAGAGACGACTAAGTTGATGAAGAAGAATGTCTGTTCTCCTCGAAGACTGAGGGCTGGACGATAGCTATTCACTTATCGATCACTATGTACAAATTTGATAAACACGGTTCAGATAAGCATGATCTCCTCGAGTAGAGGGCATTCATAGTGTCTGTACAATCCGAGAGCTCCCATGAGCACTTGGAGATCCTTCAATATTTCTTTCTTGTCCGGATATCCCGAAAATATCTTACCCTCTCCATTTTAGTTCGATTGTTGATTGCGTTGATCATCGCAAGCATTTCCTGGTATTTTCTGGGTCCCTGAAATGAGTGTTGATGTTGAGACATTGGTGCATACTGCACTCCTGTCTGTGTTGTTGATCACAACTAATCATCACCACATGACTCCAATCTAAATCTCACATGCTCTCTTCCTCGTATAGCCATTACGTATGAGAAGAGAATCTTGGCGTAATTCTCACTCTGATTCGTGAGTATGGCTCTCTCACTGGAAGAAGCATCCTCAAGACCTGAGAAGGTTGCTGGTTTGGGTACCTATCAAAGAGAGAGGATTACTTGGACTGAGAATCAGAAGAACTTTCATCAACACATATTCATTTTCATCAAGATTCAGATTTCGAAGACTTTGAATGCACGCAACAGCAGCTTCATACTGCTTGGAAAAGACACTGACATATATTTTTAAAATAGTAGATCATTTTGCCACTTGCGTTTCCATTCCTTCATAGGGCCCAGTACCGTCCGGATGTATAATTTCGTCCTTCTGTTCATGCTTATGGTATTTCATGGAGAAGTAATAAGTGGATAGATTCACACTCATCAGCGCCATTTTTCCAGCGAGAACTCGCTGAAATAATTCAATAATGAATTGAGTTAGTATGGCCCACCTTCGTATTCGATTGCAGTTTGTTGAAAACATCCATCGTTTTGAAGTATTCAATGGCGAAGATTACGTTACAGAAATACCAAGCCTTTCTGTTTCCCATGAATTGCTCTGTATCCAATCCGGAAATAATACGTTTTTTCACTGTCTCCTGCAAAATAGGAAACTTTCGCGTCTGATAAATTACGATACCTCGAAGGATCCATCGATTGTGGTGTACGCCTTAGGGTTTTCCAGAGGCCACCCTTCCATTGGCTGATAATGACTGCTCGTTTTCATTGCGAATAAAAAGAATCGTACCTCATATTCAATGGACAACTTTGAGAATCCACTCAATGCTTCTTCCAGTAAATTCACGCTGGTTGTAAGAGGGTTGAACTTCGAAAATCTGAACCCTTCAAATTCACATATCAAAGTCAGATCATAAACTCATCGAATTCTGTTGAATGCATCCTCGACTTTCCTTAGATTGGAAATCACTCGATCGATAACGGGCTCTGGTACGGACGGATTGACTGAGACCTGAACGAGCCAATTAGCTCAATTATTCCGTTGCGAATCTCACAATCTGCTTGTCGTCTTCTTCCTCCTCCCTTATTTCAAATTGTATTTTGTTCCTCGTCTGTTTGGAATATTCTCGACTGTCATTGTTCAAGTGAATGGCTAAATATCGGGCTGAAACTGTTAAGAAACATCTATGATAGTTACCATCTGCAGACATTCCAGTTGCAAAACACAATCTCAGACGGCACAATCGACAATTATTCGTTTCATCTGGAAAACGTGGACGATATGGTGAATATTACTATTCTTACAGCAATCTCGGTTTCCCAAAAATCCAGCGCTTTTGCATATCAATAGTTTCGTACTCATCACTTGTCGACGGAAGAACATAGCACATGAACTGCATGCAAGAGCCTGAAAAATAACACAGAATGTAAAATCCCGAAATGGGAGTTTCAAGTTATTGTTTGTCAGAGTAAGAGTGCTAAAAAAGTTACCTCATATCTGAATGAGCCTGTAGGAATGAAACAAACGGCACACTTGGAAGTTGATTCCATGATTCTGGCTAGCGAAATGAGAATAACATGTGAACAAGGAAGAAGAAAGAGATGAATTCCTACTGATCTCTCGATCTGCTGTTATACTTGATACATCAGCTTCAATATTGTAGTTGGATGGGGACTTGCAATCACCAGTCAACTGATGCTCACAATTTATTCTGAAGAGATGAGATGCACGAGACTAGATTTTGGCCTTGACGACCTCATTTGTGTCGATGTCAACAAGATTTGTTTCTCGTAGACACAAAGTAGACGCAGACGAAAACAGGAAATACATAGGAATGGTCACATGCATATTTTCTGATTAAAGGTAAATAAGCACCTATTTTTTCCAAGAGTTCTTTCAGGTCTTTGCATGGCATCCACTCTATTGCAACGGAAAGAACATTCACAATGGAGAGAGTATTCTTCTCAAATTAACGCAGAATAGATTTAAATTAGAACTATTTCTTCTAATAAAGGGCACTGATGTTGTCTGTACAATCCGAGAGCTCCCAACAACACTTGCAGATCCTTAAACAGTTCACAATGTAATTTGAATGTTTACGAGGTTCATACCCTCTCCATCTTCGTACGATGATTGACTGCTTCAATCAATGCGAGCATTTGTTGGTAAATTCGTGGTCCCTAAAATTGGAACTGATGTTTCCTGATTTACTCAGTGCTGTTGATGTTGATCTCGAATCATTTATGATCTTACCTGCTCTTTTCCTCTCCTTGTGAGAACGTACGAAAAGAGAATTTTTGCGAAGCTCTCACTGTGTGCAGTGAGGAGGGCTCTCTCGTACGCAGAAGCATCTTCCAAACCTGATAGTTGCTCAAAGTAGAAGAATTATCACGAAACAAAGATACTTGGGCTGAGAATCAGCAGGAATTTCATCAATACGTATTCGTTTTCATCCAAATCCAGTTTTCGCAGGCTTTGAATGCATGCAACAGCAGCTTCATACTGCTTAGAAAATGCACTGAGATATTAAATTTAATTATATATATAAAACATTGAGAAGAGTGACACATACGTTTCCATTCCCACAAAGGGGCCAGTTCCATCCGGGTAAATCAGTGTGTCTTTCTCCTCAGACTCCTTTCGGCATTTCATAGAGTAGTAATAATCCGATAGATTGGCACATAATGGCGCCATTTTGCCAGCAAGAATTCTCTAAAAATCCGAATAGCGCTTTACACATTAGACAATCAATCACCTTGGTATTAACATTCAGTTTGTTGAAAACTTCGAATGCTTTGAAATATTCAATGGCGAAGATTATGTTGCTGAAGAACCACGATTTTCGGTTGCCAGTGAATTCTTTGAGATCGAGACCCGCCAGAATTCTTTGTTTCACGGTGTCCTGAATTTTCAACAATTCTACCAGCACTGAAAGAACATGAAACAGCCCACCTGGAGAGATTCTTCGTTGATTTGAGTGTATCCGTCGGGGTATTCCAGAGGCCAACCCTCCATTTTCTGTCAATGAATTTCTGATATCACTGTAAAAAGGAGTTAGTTTCACCTCATATTGGATGGACAGCTTGGAAGAGCCTTCAAGTGCTTCGTTCAATGATCGTATGCTGGTTGGAAGAGGATTGAACTTAGAGAATCTGGAATGACAGCTCATTTTCAAACTCCAATAGCAGACTTATCTAATCCTGTTAAAAGCAATCTCGATTTTCCTTAGATCGGTAATCACACGATCAATCACAGGTTCAGGTAAAGACGGATTGAAAGTCTAAAATGATAGATGCGATGTCCACACTATTTTGAAGAGCTTACGATGTGTTTCTCATTGTCTTTCTTCTCTGTGACCTTTATTTTTACTCGGTTCTTCATCAAAAGAGAGATTTTACGGCACTGGTTATTGAAGTGAACAGCTGAATGAGTTTCAAATATTTTAAATCTAATTTCCTTACTATCTTCAGACATTCCAGCCGCGAAGCAGAGATTCAGTCGACACGATCGACAACGGTGTTCGTCATCTGAAGTACTCCATGGCTAGATAGGCGAATCTAACTAAACTCACAGCAATCTCGATTCTTCAGTTCTCCGACACTCTTGCACATCAATAGTTTCGTACTCATCACTTGTCGACGGAAGAAGATTGCACACGCATCACAAGCGACAGCCTGGAAAATACTTACATTTCAATAAATCGATATTTCATGATTGATCGAACAAAAATATTATGTCAAATACATGATATCTCCAGGAGTTGGTCGGAATAGAGCAAACCGCACACTGAGAAGTTGGTTCCATGACTCTGCAATTCTATCCTTGCGTAGAGTTATTCGTATCGGCCTATCGAAAAGTGAAAATAATAACCAGGAGGAAGATTACTTACAAACGATCTCTCGGGCTAATCTTTTACTTGATACATCAGCTTCAACATTGTAGTTGGATGAAGACTTGCAAGCACTAGTCAACTGACGCTTGCAATTTACTCTGAAGGCACGAGATCAGATATTGGCCTTCACGATCTCATTTGTATCGATGTAAACAAGATTTGAGTCTCGCAGAAACAAAGTAGACACGAATGAATTTATCACCCCGCATCAAAACATGACCGACTAACAAGAAGGAAAATTATTTTGTTTTCATGTTATCTAGACTTCATACATATATTGAAACAAGTATAATCTCTTCGAGTAATGGGCACTGATGTTGCCTGTACAATCCGAGAGCTCCCAAAAGCACTTGAAGATCGTGAAAGCGTGTGCGTTCCTTACAATTCTATGACTAGGGTCCACAAGGTCCGCCCATTTTGTGTGCACACGATGCCCGGCTAATCTTCAAGCTGTTCTGTGAATAGTACCAACCTCGGTAAGTGCTTCCTCCAATGAACCAACGCTCGTTGTGAGAAGGTTGAACTTTGATAATCTGAGAGTTTTCTAATGAGAGTTTTCTAAAGTAATCTACAAGCTGCTCAAATACGAACCGAAGCTTATTGAAACACTCCTCGATTTTCCTCAGATCGAGTTATACGACGATTTCAGGAGAGCATGGATTATATTGTATACGATCTAATCAAAGCGATCGGTGCAGATTGAGATTTCTAAATCTCACAAGCTGCTTCTCTTCTTCTTCCTTCTCTCTAATCACAATACTTCCAACCTGTTCACTCGCGATTGAAGTTTTATTCATCTCGATATTGAGATAAATGGCTGGAACTTTTTAATATAATGATCCAGCTAATCGCCTCGCTGTATGCGGACATTCCAGGTTCAAAACACAGCTTCAGAAGACAATATCGGCGACAATTCTTATCGACTGAGAGGAGAAGTATCGTCAGGAAGGAGATAATTGGACTCCCAACTAGGGTTGGCATTTCGGCGGTTTCGGCGCCGAAACCCTCTCCCTCCCCTCCCTCTCTCATTTCGGCGCCGAAATGGAGAGCCGATTTCATTTCGGCGCCGAAATGAGAGAGGGAGAGTTTCGGCGCCGATCGGAAGTTTCGGCGCCGATCGGAGGTTTCGGCGCCGATCGAGAGTTTCGGCTTTGACCTCTCCTCCTCGCTTCTCCCGCACCTCGTGATCTACCTCTCACATCTCTCGCGTCTCTCCATCCTCCATCTCTCGTTAATCTTTCCTTCTCTACACTCAATTCGCCCCTCACCCAAACTGATTCGATGTATCTTTACTAAATTCCTATAGTTTCTGATTTGCTAATCACAAAAGACTATAGTTCCTGTGATCGAACAGTTAGAATATTGGCATTCCATCTCAAACACCCTGATTTCCACTTGAACGCAATTACTCTTCACTGTAAAAGTGTATAAGGCTTCCACATCAATCTTTACAGTTTGTTCTCATTTTGTTCCTGTCCGCAGGCAGGGTAGAGGAGAAGGGAGAAAATAAAATACAAAACAAAAGGAACTGCGCGTCTTTAGTTTTGAAAAATATTGTCGTTCTTCAGTTATTAAAGAGTCTTTAATAAAGACCTGTCTGAGGCGATTGGAAGTTAGTAAAGAACCGTCGAATCAGATTGGAAGAGGGGCGAAGGGAGTGTAGAGAAGGAAAGAGGGACGAGAGATGGAGGATGGAGAGACGCGAGAGAGGAGAGAGGTAGATCACGAGGTGCGGGAGAAGCGAGGAGGAGAGGTCAAAGCCGAAACTCTCGTTCGGCGCCGAAACTTCCGATCGGCGCCGAAACTCTCCCTCTCTCATTTCGGCGCCGAAATGAAATCGGCTCTCCATTTCGGCGCCGTAATGCCGATTCCGTTTAGCCAACCCTACTCCCAACACTCTCGATTCTCCAACAGTTTGACACTTTTGCAAGTTAGAGGGATGGAATTCATTATTTGTCTACGAAACAAAACGGCACTTGCAATTGCCTGCAAGGCAAAAACTTGATTTTGGTTTATGAAAATGGTATTTGAAAGGGAAAAAGATTGCGAAGATAACCTGGTATCTGCAAAACTTTGGAGAAGACATTTCATTTCATTTCGATGTTTCCATGGGTTTTTCGGCGTTGAATTGTTGCAGAAGGAAGATAAAGAAGAATACAAATGTACTTCCGGCTTCTGTATGCAGATTCCTCACATGATCATACTATTTGATAAAATGTGTTTAGCCTACTCGCAAACGTTGTAGTCGGAAGAGAATTTTGAAATACAAATCAGCAACAGACGGAAGGATAATAAGAGATAAGCTGTCGGTGGACTCGCGGTCTCAGTTATTTTGATGAAAGTTTAGCTGTAGTATCGGAGACACAAAGTAGTCACGGATTTGTGTCAGTCTGTTTATAAACGATTTTTTGGGATGAATTTTTAAACACAAATTTTAAAAAAGGAACCGTTAAGAAGATTGAACGTTTGCATTTCATGAGTCTTACTACAGAATAGAGAGGCTGAAGGAAGGGGTGAGGGAAGGCCCTGCCGCTCTCTCACAGCAAGGAATGAGAGGGAGGGAAGGGGAGGGAGAAATGAGTGAACCCTTGCGCAAGGGTTTGGATTACTGTAGAACCCTTGCGCAAGGGTTGTATTTGTTTTGGGCCATTTTCGACCGTTTGAGATCGGATTTTCTCTACTTTATGTGTCCTACTAGCATCATTGACGTACAAAGGCTTGTCAGACCACCTTTACATAGCATATGATCACATAGGCATGCTCCTCTTTTGAATGATCTTACTCCTCGCTGATATCCATTTTCTGCCGCTTTCTGGCGTCAACTAGACTAGCAATCGCTGAAAATCATAGGAACGCCTTCTAAAGAGCAGATATGCGTGTCTTCACGGTGGAAGAGAGAGGAAGAACGGACGGCATAGAAACCTTTAATGGGCTAATCTATGGAAAAGAGGTCTGGAATGCTAACACCTGATAAATATGACAATAGAAGATAGATTCTGTGAAACTCCGATGTAAAACGGTTGAAAACGAGTCATTTCTGATCAACCCTTGCGCAAGGGTTTGAGTGATTTCAAAACCCTTGCGCAAGGGTTCACTCATTTCCCTCTCCCCTTCCTCTCATTCCTCTCTTCGCCGCGCACCCTTCCCCCTTCCTTCAGGTTCTCTACTACAGAACAAGAAAAAAATGTGTTTCCCTCTTACTTTCAACTTCTTCCTAGGCGCTATAACATCACATTCAAAATGCACATGATGATCCTATTTTTTTCTGTCTCATCTACGTTTCTCGTCGCCTCAATTGTAACGTTCGTCTGAAGGTTCAACCACAGCAAGTCATATTTATTCTTCTCTTTTATCACTTTGTTGAAACAGCAGTGATCGAACTCGTCGCTTGTCTCTTTCCTTCCTTCGTTCCACAGCAGAATAAACGCATGAAGAACCTGCACAATTCATGGGGTTCAGCCTCTCGAGACTGCGCGCACCTTCGATACGGTCCGACGAAGTAGAAAGTGAGAAGAGGATTGAAGGCAGAAGGAATTGTTGTGCTCGAAAATATAACTGTGCTAGTTTATTTACAAATAGGGGTCGGCTAACCATGAATACAGTACTTTCCAGCAACGGATTTCTAGCCACATTGAATTGTTGCAGAAGGAAGAATGTAACGGCGACACATAGGGAACATGGAAGAATCGAATGGTAGGTCAATGCCTGTGATTGGCCATTATTCGTGCTCCAATGCGGGCAAAGTAAGCATACTGTTATAAGCGATTCGTGCAGTTTTTTCGTCCTCGTGCTCATACTCGACGACAGTTCATTCAGCTTCCGCCGCACCTGATACACAATGTCATTCAACAAAATCTGTTGAAGAAATCCACCTGTCGGCAGTTGTAGAAAATGGCAGAGTATGCGAGAAAGGGATGGACGCACACCCAGAGAGTTGTGGCCATCCCGCCTGCGTTGAAAATGTTGATGATTCCTGAATATTTTTTTAAGTTCCGATCTCACATTTTCCATGCAACTAGATTGTAGTTATTTTCACAATTCCACTCACCATACTTGATCTCAGACACGTTCATCTCGGAATGGACTCCCTTGAGAAATTCGAGTGCTGGTTCTTTGCCACTGAGCGTGAGACCGAATTTGAATGTTATCTGGGATAGAAAGAAGTGTATGGGTGTATGTGTATGTGTATGCGAGTACATGACTTTACTCACAATGAGTACTAAAGTAGGCACTAAAGCTAGAAGTAGTGCAGCCTGTAACGTGATTGTAGAGGGAACGTATCCAGAGAGTACCGTACTTCTGTAAACAAGACAGCTATTTTAGAAGCAACTATTAGAGCTTCATGTACTGACCTGAACCAGAAGGAAACAGCTATTAGAAAAATGGAATGGAAGAATAGATGAACCATCACATCATGCGACCAGAAACAAAGGTGTTCATCGAGAGAGCGACAGGCTCCCTTGGAAAATTTTGCAGTCGCTTAGAAAAATTAAATCAATGTGAAACCTGATAGATGAAGATGACCCAAGACGCATTAGCGACAATTCTGAAACCATTTTTCTATCTCTCAAAATAGAATCTCTCACCTTGTCATCGTGAGCATGTCTGTGATTATCGCTACTACGTCGGTAATTGCAATGTTGAGAAGAATGACGGAGTAAGACTGAACGATTTTACACACTTTTGTTAAAGAAAACGGTGAAAAGCTTACTTGCAATCCCTGATCTCTCGCATGAATGATGGCGACTATCAGCAACGTATTGGCAGGAAGACCAATGATTCCGAAACAGCCATGGACAGCGAGTAGAACGTATTCCATCGAATGATCTGAACGCTGTCAAGTCGACGTTTGTCTATGAAACGATCGAATTCTCGATGTTTACTTGAACATTTGCACGGGCAGACCAAAGAAAACAGTGGGAGAATGTTTTGTGATGAGAATCGACCTTCCATCGGACCACCGTGGGAAAATAAAGAAATAACCGAAACACCAAGCAGTGAGCAAAGATGAGATTTTGAGAGAAGTTTTTGTAAGTGATCAAGCCAAATTACAGAAAACTGACTATAGCGAAGGTTCGAAGAGAAGGAATAGTAACCAGAAATTAAGGGTTCGAACTGGTCATTTCTTCTCGTGAGATCTTGAAGGAGACTGCGAGAATCTTGTGGAAACGCAACATCTACAACTGAGGGAAATGGAAAAGCTGCGGCTACTCAAGAGTGTTTTTATCCAATTAGGGAAGAGTGCCGATGCTTTTCGTTTATCACTCAAATTCACAAAATCAGAGAACAATTTGTAACGATCGGATTGCCTAATTCTTCTTCACTTTCTTCGTCTTCTTTTTGACGCAAAGGAACCGTGAAGCCAACAAATATAGGATAGCAACAGGTGTCAAAACGATGAACAAAATGATAACGATGAGATCGAAATTCCAGTAGATGTACAATGGGTAGTCGAAACCCTGAGATTTCAGTTGGTATTTCAGGATCGAGACGAAAAGTTACCTCCTGGTCGAGTGATTTCACATTTCCAAATTGAGCTGCGAATTTTACGTGTTTGATCAGTTGCTCTTTAGCTGAGAAAGGCCGACTACGCATCATCTGACCAACGAGATGAGCCGCTTCCGTGTATCTGAGAAAGGAGGGTTCATCCATGAAAAGGTATGAGACCTTACTTCTTCTCATTGAGAACAGCACTGATCGCTGATTCAATGACATCGGGTTTATCGAGGTCCTGCTTGTTCAAGAAGATGCCTGTATGTTCTCCTCATTGAGCATCAATCAAGCAATGAACCTACCGAATCCGAGTTTGACAGCGATAGCCGCATTCCTTGGTTGATCTCCATAGATTGGGATGAAAACAGTGGGCAATCCCTAAAGACCGAATCAAGGTTTTCTTCCTACATTCATAGCACTACCTTGGCTCCAACTTCATTCAGCGACGTCTTTCCTCCATGAGTGATGAGTGCAACGACTCTTGCATCGCCTGTGATAGAGAGTTATGCGTTTCCTTCTTCAATACTCACCCAATAGATCGTTCTGTGGCATCCACTTCTTCAGAATCACATTATCAACGCCTTTTAGAAACAAGTTCCCTTCTGCTGGTTTCTCGTACTTCCACAGGAATGTTACCTACAAACGAGTTTCTTTTCGAACTGAAACTTTCTCAAACACACATCAGGGAATCGCTTGAATGCCTCCACAAGTCCTCTCTTGAAAGTGATGGGCATATCCGAGGTTTGCGCGACAGATCCAAGAGAGAAAACGACCGTTCGAGGACGGAGATTGAGCAGATCGTCGTATTCCTAGAGATAATCGGGACTGGTTAGAATCACAGAAACCATGAGAAGGAAACCTGATCGAGTGGCTTCGCTTCTCTGATTCCGATTGCTCCGATGTCGATGATCTTCCTTTGAGTGGGACGAGGAAGATCGAGAAGAGGATCACCCGCCGTGACAATCAGTGAAGAATTTGCTATCAGCTCCTCAAATGAAAAGTCAAATGTTCCAGTCACAATCGGGTGGCACTCACTTGAATTGAAGGAAATACTCCAAACTGTTCTTCGAATGCTTGATTAGCAGAGGAGACGAAGAGATGATTGACTCTAAAGTCTGCCGCCACACAGAGGAGATTCCATAGTCGAGATGAGATCGAACGATCGACCACTCCAGAGTATGCACCTGAAGGTAAAGCCAAGGGTGTATCCCCGCTGGCCTCGCGATCATCAAAGTTCAGATATCTATCAATTGGCGTTGATCTTTCCTCACTTTGCACAACAGACCAAGGCGAGGGCGTCCCTGTGATCCAAGCTGTGTAATCATTGAGAGAAGAAGAGAATACGGCTACTGTCGATTTGATACCCAGCAGTTTGGCCAGGCCTACGGAGTGGTTGAATAGTAGTCGATATTCAATGAACGAACCGAATCCGCAATAGTCGAAAGTCTCAGCGAGCATTACATCGTATTTCTCCGACTTCAACTGTGCCAGAATCTCAGGCTTGGAAAGAAGATTCTTGCAGCTGAGGTAGAAGATCTTGTTGAAGAGAGGCGCGAACTGAATAGGGAAGTGAAGTTGATTCGACAAGCAGCCAACTCACATTGAGCATACTCCTCAGATCGTGACTCGATCCATCGTAGATAGACTTTGATTCGTCATTTGAAGGGTCGGTGATGTAATCGAAAGCTTCCTTGCTCTTCTCGATAGAAAATACTCTAGCTTTGGTCGTTCCACTGCCGATTTCAGTTCGAAGTTCGTTGAGGAGAAGGGTCTGAAAGGCAAAAAAAAACCAAAAAATGAAAACAAACTTCGGTCAAGAGTGCGTCGACACTGACTAACCACATCCATTCCTCCTTCAGCCAGAGTATCCGCCACTCTTCCCATGAAGTTGACATGAGAGAATCCACTTTGGATTGAGTATACCAGAACTTTGGGACGGAATTCATCACTTCCATGGACGGTGAGAAGGAGGGAAGAGAAGAGGGCGAGTAAGAGCATGGGAGCGATGGTCGAGAGAGTTACCGGGTGTTACGCACTATTGCATAGAGAGGAGATAAGATGAACAGAGAAATCACACTCTCGTCTCTCTCGATCACTTATCAAGGGTCACTCAGAGATATTATCGTGTTCTCCGTCTCTGATCGTTCTTTGAGGGCGAAGATTATCAACACAAACAGTGTTCCGATCTTTAAGACCCAGTCAGTGTACCACAACATCAACAGCACTTTTGCAGTGATCAGTGATCTTCTACCAACATTGTACATTCCTATCGTGGTTTCGAGGATAATAAACCGGGACGAAGAGAAAGAGAAAGATCGGCTCGCTCTGTCGAAAATAATTCGAAGCATGCGAAGCACATGGTCAGTGCGGATAGTGTGTATACAACAGCTTGTCACGAAAAATGTGAACTTCTGTAGTGTAGTATCTTAGATCAGAACATCAAAGACCAAACACTGTGGTATTATCTTTATCGAGATAAGGGCATCAAATGTTTGAAGTATTTTATCCGTAATGATGGGATGACCCGTGAAAAAGAGAATGAGCTTAGAGATGCTGATAATCAAAGCCTTTCAACATCACAAATTTGATCAACGAGAATTTCCCTGCAGCTTCGTATCTTGAGAATCGTCATGAGTTCAATGCGAGACCGAGACTTAGAAGCCTAAAATTAGTAAGCTATTGTTGATCTCGCAGTGCCCATGTAAATAACTCGTACCTTATGAATGATAGCATTCTGCAACTGTAGAAGAGTGACCATTCTCGCTGGTCCTCTATTTGTCCCGTGATTCCTCTGAACGGAAATTGGTTCACTAGTCTTCAACAAAAGTTCTTACCATGCAAAGTTGCATAAGAATCGTGGTGTACTTCTTTTGCACTCCGGATAAAGTCGCTCGGGCTGTTGGACTAAGTTGATCCCAGGCTGAGAAGCAGATTTTTAAGACATTCGAAACACTTCCATAAGCCTTACTTGGATTGCACAGCAATAAGATTTTCAAGAGTGCGTATTCACTATCAACCAACTGAATCTCAGAACAGTTTCTGATAGCATCGAACATCTTGTCCGTGGTCCTAAATATTCTCATCTTGGTCAACGGGACGAATCATAAACTATAACTCCCACTCACCAAACAAAGAAACTTCCGTCGGGAAACATGCAAGAGGATGACTTGTTGCAGTACGAGAAATAGGAAGTGGTCAATATCATCAGTTGAAGGGTTACTATTTTGACGAGTGCAATCTGATGAGAACATTTTCAACCTGCTTCGCTTCAGTGAATCTCACCTGATCAGGTCGTTCGAGAGATTTAAAGAAATCGAATGAAGAGATCCAGGCCATTTGATACACCAAATCCATGTAGAACCTTGATTGTTTGATTGAATGAGATCGATGAAGGATGATAACCAACCAAAACTTGAAAGCGGAAGGATACTGAGAGTAGTCCAGAGAAGGAAGTGGAATGCGGTTATTCAAGTGATACTGAAAATCACAGATCAATCATTTTTCACAGTCATTGTCAGCTTCAACTAGAATTGTCTCACAATATTTATACCTCAACATTCATGAGCGACATTTTCCAGTTTGATAGCGGCGGCATTTCCTGTATAATCTTGTTCAGTTTCGTTGATACAGAACGGTTATCATACCGGAAAGAATGTTCCCATCGGAGTGAATTGATTGAGCAGATAGTCGATTGTGAATCCACAATCAGGTCGAAAGTTGTGAACAGACCTGAAATCTTTACTCTTCAGTCAGAAGTAGGTACAAAAGCAACTAACTTTCTGAGCAACAACAATCTGTTTTCAGAGTACAACAAGTCGTCTAGTGAAGATTCCATGAGATTCTCTATCAAAATAAGTTTCTTCGTTGATATCTGCAAAAGAATTGTAGTCCATAATATGACTTCGTCCGTACAAACCTTAGGCGAAGAATTCTTGCAGTTGGGCATAGGCACAATACCGTTTTCATCAGAATCTATGACGATTCCTTTAAATCTCTTCAATGTACTTTAATTTGAGTGGCTTTAGCGGTACCTTCCGGATTCATTCCAACTTCAACGCATTTTCTGAATCGGCAGGCTCGACATTTTCGTCGTTTCTGCTTCTTGTGCACTGGAATATTACAATAATTCAGAAAAAAATAGTTACAAGTGAAATTAAATTACGCTGCTTCGGAATGAGACAGGCATTCTCAAATGCGCATTCGAACACTCGATTGTCTATGATTGTTCGACGGAAGAATGATTTACATCCATTGCATGATGAGACCCAGAACATATCAGTAAATAACTATTTCTCAAAACTTCTTACTTGATAATGATAGCCTGTCGACTCTCCTCCACACACTTTACATGGTTCGGGACAGGAAGGGAGAATTGCCTGAAGAGTAGTTCCTCATTCGAATGCACTCTGAGAGTGACTCACTCGTTTCACATTCTTTAGAAGGCCCCCACTCGTGGATGGATCTTCAACACAACTACCACAAGAACTTGAGTATTCATCGTCGCTCATTGTCTGAGCAAACCGAAAGAATGAAATTACGTAGAATTGAAACAGACAATTCGATACAAATTCACGTGGGCGATTCACCAAATGATATTGAAATGCGAGGGAAGTGAAAGAGGAAGCGCGGCGAAGTGTTGACATAGACCGAAAGAGGAGAAGAGAGAGGGAGAGGAATAGGAGGGATGGAGGGAGGAGAGTAGATCCAATCTATAATTCACTGTGAGGGAAGAGTGACAAACACGCGGTTCACCTGTGGTGCCTTTTAAGGTCGATTGGGGGAGGGGATAAGACATCTTGAGCAAGTGCCTTCCATTAGGAACAGATTGAAAGCGAAATTGTATGGAAATATAGTGTTAGGTGAGAAACATAGAGAAAAGAGGAAGGAAGAACAATCGGATTACAGTGAGAGATCGAGAACTGTTGAACCCTGTGAAAGAGAATCCAAATAGACGAGAATATGTCGAGCTCACGCATGAAAATTCCAGAAAAGAATCGTTTATCGGAAGCCTTTAAAAAGCATTTATTCACAAAGCACCACAACTATTCAGTGAATCGTGCCAATTGTTCAATATCCTGAAATAAAGTTCATTCTTAGTTTGAGACTCTTAAATCTGTAGACCTCTTTCCGTTGTTCATCAGTACAGAGTCTATGATAGGTGAGACCTTGTTAGGAGGGTAGTCACCAATTATAGAGGGAAGTATCTGAATACCACGCATGAACACACGAGTCGTATACAATTGCTACTTCATTAAACAGTTCGGTGCCCTTGTTTCTCCATCCTGTTCCCACATTATTGAGAGTGTTATCGAAATTGACGTACTCATAATTAGCCCCTGACTCGGGCCAGCCGACTTTTCTGAACACACTCTGAGCATTTTCTTGATCAATCGTGCAGTCTACCCAGTCTTAGCAAAGTCAGTCCAGGTCCGGCCAAGATTATCTGCTACTTGAATATCCTCGGGCGTAATTGTGTTTGACTTCTCTGCTGCTTCCCATTCACCCGGAGTGAACCACAGATAGCAGACCTCAGAGAAGTGAGGAATCGCTGCAAGGCACATCCATTTCTACTCCTAATGGTAATAACCAACGATTGTATCCCTTGATTTTGCCCTGCAGTCCGCAAACTCTTCGTTCGTGACTGAACGTGCTCAGATATACTCGACTGCCTCGAGACTTCAACCTGATTTAGTATGTTCTAATTTTAAATCAGCTTCTCACGAACCATTCTGCTTCCTTTCGGATAATACTGAAGAATTGTTCGCCCGAGAAAGCCTAAACGGCAAGAAGAACAATGCGTTCGCTTGTTTGTTATTAAAAAATTACTTCGACTGCCAGCTCAAACCATCCCAAATGATCAGTTGCATTCAATTCCTTCGTTTTATAAGTCGACTGCATGAGTGAAGCCATTCGGTCGAGTTGACTCTGAAAACGAAAACTTAATTTCATAATGATTCCTGCGACTAACATCCGTCAAATAGTCATATCCATTCTCCAGCAGCCATTTTCTTATTATACCGGGTCCATCTCCACTCACATCTCCCGTGTAGTATTCTTCCTCTGAAATATTATCCACATCAAACATCTGCCCCATCTCAACTTGTCACCAAACAAAGCGTGCTCGTCCCTCATATCCATCAACAACGCATCGAAAGGCGGTCTTGATCGAGCTAACACCTGAAGTCCTCATCAACTTTGCGAACGTTGAAACAAGTCTTACGTCGGGATTCTCCGGGAACATCGCCGCATCTCTGACCATCGCCCAAATGAGAGTTCCCGGCAAGAACCAGGTAATGTCGTACTGAAAAGCATGTACAATTCACAAATAATCTTGATCTAGAACCTTATTCAGCTCAAAAGCAGTCATATTCGTCATACATTCTTGCAGAGTTTGCCGTGCTGTTCTGTTAGAGATCGGATCCGAGATTACGTCGCACCACTGAATCAGCAGTGATTTAACAGGATCAGAGTCGGAAGTAAACCTGAGCCGCTCTCTGTCTCTCCATCGATCCTCTCACGTCGTTTGGCTGACGGAACATTCCATTGGCGGCTCCAGATTCCATGATTAGACGATGGAAAAGACCTGAAGGATCCTTTAGAAGAGGAGACTCACCCTGGGCGAACCTTGTGCCAAAGGAGTCAGTGATAGAGCAGAAACAGACATAGCGCCCGCACTCTCACCGAAGATTGTTACTCTGAATCTTTTTCATTAGTACTTCGAATCTTAATATTAGAAACCTGTCTGGGTCTCCTCCGAATGCTGCGATTTCTTCTTTCACCCATCTGAGTGCCATAATTTGATCGTAGATTCCCCTATTTGCAGGAAACTCAGGAGTGAACGTTGTGAAGAATCCTGAACCGTGTATGATGCAAAAACAAGCTTACCGAACTTACCGAATGGTCCGAGTCTGTACTGAATAGTGACTACCACTGCACCGTTTGAAACGAAATTCCTCACTGCCCCTGGAAATAATGCATTGATACATAAGACATTCAGGAATGCACCTTGTAGTGAAACTCATCAGCTCCACCGAATAGGAAAGATCCACCGTGAATCCACACCATCACTGGATACTTTCCGGGAGTTGCTGACTGAAAGAAGCCTCATAATTCTACGATTGAGATAGGAGGAGCTTACACTAGGAGTGAACACGTTCAAGTAGAGACAATCTTCAGAAGATCGTTTCGTATCTGTTGACGGATAAGATTGCGGTGCTTGAGCACATGCCATTCTGAGAATCAAAAACTCTAAGAAAGCTGTAGATGTAGAAATAATCATACTTGTACTCTTGTTCTCCGACTTCGTTATCGTACTTGCAGACAGGTCTCGGTAACTGGAAAAAAACAGGATTTATCAATGCAAAGAAGGGATGGGACCAACCTGAAACCGAAGTTGATCTACTGGAGGCTGAGCGAAGGGAATTCCGAGAAATATCTCAGATGATCCAAAGAAAAGCTCATTGCGATCAGAACCTGAGCCATGCAAGATAAGCAATCGTATTGCAGAGATCCTTCTCACCATAATCAACACGGAAGCCTCTGACCGTTCCTCTTGTGGTATTCACTCTACTCGTGAATCCATCACTTGAGGGTACACTGCCATCACCATTCGCAACCACAATGGGAACAACGAAAGCGAGAAGGGAAAGAGAGAAGATCCTGAGAGGTCGAAGCATTGAACTGAAGAGAACTACTGAGGGAGTAGGCACAAATATAAGGAGGACGGCAAACCCTCGAGATCTTTCAAACATCACTGCGAAGGATCAACAAGACAACTGGCTCGTGATCGGGGATGACTGTTCTTTTGGCGTCTGCTAGATGGATTATCCCATTTCACATTTTTACATTGGAGTAATCCACGAGGTTGTTGAGCGAAAATCAGAGAAACAGTGCGATCTTTGATGCAAAGAATTCATTGCAGTTGTTTACTGTTTGCTTAGAGAGTGAACTTGTTCTGGCGATCTGCATAACATGCAGGAACTTTCCCATAGACTTGTTGTGGCTAAATGATCCCGAGGAAAAACAGTGAAGGGGTATACAGAAATGGCAATAATGTACTGGAAGCTCCACGGTTTTGTTGTTTTCATTTGTGAAGCAAAACATTCTATCGTTTATAAACGAGATCTTTTGCCAGTTGAGACAATCAGGAGAGGAAGTTCTCAACGAAAATATGAAGATATATCATACATCACAGCTTTTAACCGATTCCTGCCAGTCGTCCATTATCCTGAAATGATTAATTAAATTGTGTCACACACTAACTAAAACATTTTCCCGTTATTCATTAGTACAGAATCGATGATTGATGACACTCCGTTAGGAGGGTAGTCTCCTATTATTGAGAGTAGCTTCTGAATATTCATCATGCTTTAAATTAATAAACGAAGCAAATGGAAACCTCATTGAACAATTCGTTGTCTTTCTCTCTCCACCCTGATCCCATATTGTCCAGAGTACTATCAAATTTGACAAACTCGTAACTCGTGCTCGACTCAGGCCAATCAACCTTTCTGAACACAATCGATTGAGCCCTATGGCACCCAATTAAATTGAACTTACCCAGTCTTAGCAAAATCAGTCCACGTCTGGCCGAGGTTGTCGGCTACTTGGATATCTTCTGGAGTGATTGAACTTGAGTTTGCGGCCGCTTCCCATTCATCCGGAGTGAACCACAGATAGCACAGCTCAGAGGAGTGAGGAATCGCTAGAGAGGGTGTTCATTCATGGGTAAATCTTTATATCTCACGATTGTATCCCTTGATCTTGCTCTGTGGTCCACAAATGCGAAGGTCATGGGAGAAAGTGCTTAGATAGACTCGACTTCCTCGGGACTTCAACCTGGTTTACTAACGATACATAACGAGTAATCTCAAACCATTCTGCTACATAACGATACATAACGAGTAATCTCAAACCATTCTGCTACATAACGATACAAAACGAGTAATCTCAAACCATTCTGCTACATAACGATACATAACGAGTAATCTCAAACCATTCTGCTACATAACGATACAAAACGAGTAATCTCAAACCATTCTGCTTCCTTGCGGATGTGCCTGAAGAAATGTTCAGCAGAGAATGCCTGAATAGTGAATCAGTTGTGATTAGAGCAGATCAACTCACATCGATGGCCAGCTCAAACCATCCGAGATGATCAGTTGAATTCAGTTCCTTCGTTTGATAGGTCGACTGCATGAGTGAAGCCATTCGGTCGAGTTGACTCTAAAATAGGCACGTGCTTCACAGTAGGCCTATGGACAACACACATCTGTCAAATACTGATATCCCCTGTTCAGAAGCCATTCTCGGATAGTGTCAGGCCCGTCTCCTCTCACATCGCCAGTGTAGTACTCTTCCACTGCAATAGTAACCGCGTCAAATATCAACTGCTATTTCAATCCTAACCAAACAAAGCCTGTTCATCTCTCATATCCATGATCAAAGCATCATAGGGCTGTCTAGATCGAGCCAACACCTGCGTTCAGTGTCAAACATTATGAAACTTTGAAGAAATCTTGCATCAGGGTTCTCCGGGAACATTGCACCATCTCTGACAATAGGCCAACTGAGTGTGCCAGGTATGAACCACGTTATGTCGTACTGAAAACACACTCTTTCTTGACCATTGTCAGGCTATGTTCCCTTGTTCAGATCGAAAGCAGTCTTATTCGCCATGCATTCTTGCAGAGTTTGTCTCGCTGCTCTATTTGAGATGGGATCATCGATAACGCCGCACCACTGAAGAATTCAGGTCTTTTTTCAAATTGAGAGATTCTCAAACTAGCCTGAGCAGCTCTCTGTCTCTCCATCGATCCCCTAACGTCGTTTGGTTGACGGAATACACCGTTTACTGTTCCAGATTCCATGATTAGACGATGAAAAAGACCTCAAAGTTGATAATGATATCAACGATTGAAATTTTGATCAAGTGATTCCATCAACTATCTATTTGAAGATCAATTGAAAGGCCAAAGATCGTTCGAACCTTGAGCGAGGGGTGTCAACGACAGAGCAGATACAGAATGCGCTCCCGCGCTCTCACCGAAGATCGTTACTCTGAGTCGGAGCGATTGATAACAGAGATCAGAAGATAAGACACCTGTCTGGGTCTCCTCCGAATGCTGCGATTTCCTCTTTAACCCATCTCAATGCCATAATTTGGTCGTAGATTCCCCGATTGGGAGGGAACTCAGAAGTGAATGTCGTGAAGAATCCTGAGGAGCCAGTGGTCAACAATATTTGCTCACCGAATGCTCACCGAAAGGTCCAAGACGATACTGAATAGTGACGATGACAACTCCATTAGAAACAAAGTTCCTAACTGCTCCCTAAATATGGAAAGTACTAACGAACTTTGATACTGTATGAACCTTGTAATGAAACTCATCAGCTCCACTGAATAGCAGTGATCCTCCATGAATCCACACCATCACAGGATACTTTCCAGGAGTTGCCGACTCAAAGAAATTAAGTCATTCATAAAATCGTTATCTAGGTTCGTCCTCAGTTTCGAAACTAAAGAACATACACTTGGAGAGAAAACATTAAGATAGAGACAGTCTTCCGACGATGGTTTCGGATTGGTTGGCGATTGAGGAGCTTGAGCACAAGCCATTCTCAAATATTAGGTTTCAGACTGAAGTGAAGCAAGAATCATACTTGTACTCCAGTTCTCCGACTTCGTCATCGTACTTGCAGACTGGTCTAGGGAGCTGCAGAGAATAGAATAATCGATTGAGAGAACAAATCTAACCAACTTGAAAGCGCATTTCTTCTACAGGCGGCAGGGCAAATGGAATACCGAGAAATATCTCAGCTGATCCGAAGAAGAGTTGATTTTGATCAGAACCTTAGTGTCGATGGTATCATAACGATAATATATTGTTCACTCTCAAGGCCTCACCATAATCGACGTTGAACCCTCTCACTGTTCCTCTGGTAGTCTTGACTCTAATAGTGAATCCATCACTTGGAGGACTACTCTCTTCTCCTTTCACAGCATTCACAATCACAATTGGAACAACGACAGCAACACAAGCAATGAGGATGATGAGGAAGGAAAGGAAGATGATAAGCAGAGATCGAGGCATTGAAGTGAAGGGGGGAGACTACTGGGAAAGAAGGACAAATATAAGGAGGACGGAAAGCAGTCGAGATCTTTCAAACTACACTACGAACGATCAAACAGACACGTGACTCAGTTTCTGAGATTCATAATCGATGACTAACTCATTGTGAAATGAAAAATCCGCCGATGTTATCGATTAATCATAGCGAGAGAGTGAGATCTTTGATCCAAAGAGTTGACAGTTGATATTTACCATTTGGACACAGAGAACGCTTGTTCAAATGATCTGCGATGGCTACCGAAACGTTCTAATAAACTTGTTGTACTGCTCTAGAGCGCTCTAAAACACAAGAGGCCATCTTCGAGCACAGATGTAACGACAAGAGTGAACAAGGTACTGCATGGTTAATTTCATTTCTTCACAAAGACATCAGTCAGCACTGCTCAGAGCAAGGAGAAGGACAGACGAGAAGATCAAAGCACTCTCCCTCCTTCCCTTCTCCTCTCTCTGAGCGCCCTCGGGGTAGATCAATGGAGCTAGTCTCTCTCAGAGGTCAATCGCACCCGCTTCCCTTCCCATCCTCTGATTTTGCTCTTCCTCCCTTCTGGTAGTTCCCTTATGTTTCGCCTGTTTCCTTTTGCTTCGTCGCCCATTGTCACTCGTTTCCTTCCAGAATGATGCCGTTTAACAACTTGCCCGTCCCTTACGATCCTCTCTTCCGCCTGCAAGAATACCATGCAGCTGCTGCAGAGACGCAGCGTCTCGCGTACGAGAACAACCCGAACATGCACGGTTAGTGCAATTATAGCGACCACAATTGAAAACCGGAAAATATAGCCAATATTTTCAATCCGGGAACCGGGATGAAGTTTCTCCAGTTCAAATGATCGGGCTCATTATTTCGTTATTATCGTTGTTTTGAAAATCGCTACCCGTCGCTTAAAACGCCGCCAATTTGTCGTCTCCTGAGCCCCTCTGGCTGAAACAAATACAAATTCGCCCTTACCCGATTGTAATAGCTAGTTTTCCTTGATCCTTTTTCGGTCCAACTTATTTTCGGTCTTCTCTAGAGACCAGACGATTTCTTGTTTCGTCAATATCTACAGCTATTTATATACATTAATTATTAATGTGCCATATGCTGCCCGCCACTAGATTTTGTGGTCCGTGCACCACTGCGCATATCAATGATAGTCGAAAGCTTGACGCGGGAATGTATACTTGTTCGCCATAGTAGTGTACGGTCTTGATTCGGCGAGAGCTATGCCTAATTCAAATTTTTGATTAATATCTGGGCTATGCGTCTCATCTTGCCAAATTTCGGTTATATTTTGCAGTGCCCACGGAGCGATGTTCCACTAATATCACTTGCTTGTTAGCTTGTGTTGTTTCTAATTCATAAATCTGTCATTGATTTATCTTAGATATCTAAATGGTATCATTATAGACTTCCGGGCGCCGCCTTGGAGCTTCCAATATGCAAATCCAGTCGTCGACCACAGAAATCACAATGGAGCCTTTCAACACAGAAATCACAACGGAGCCTTCTACCACAGCAATCACAACGGAACTGTATATCGCAATGGAAGGGGGCGCTACCACCACCATAATCAAGAAGAGGGCCAGCACCATCGCCAGTTTCCACTGAACCCAAACTCGAACGAGAACAGCGCAGAGACGTCTGGTTAGTGATTCCCAACAATAGCAATATTGTTTATTGCGTTATTGTCACTAACTTATTGTGCAAGAATATTTGCTTCTGTAGTGCATCTATAGTGCCGCAAATTTATCATTTCGTTTGCTAAATCCTTTCCATAGATCACCGTCGTGCTAAAACTGCTGAGAATTTATAGTCTCCTCCTACTGTCATCGGTAGTTTTGCTTGTTCCCTGTTCTGACCAGCGTATTTTCGATCTTTTAACTAACCAACGGGGCATTTGAGGCATGGGGCAACGAGGCATTTGTTGGGCTGAATTTGTGCTTCGGGCAAAAGCCATTCCGAGAATGCCGCAAACTTTCATGGCCATTTGTTGTCGTGGTCAATTATTTGTTTCCAACACTTACACGGTTATTTAGGGGTCAACGGTTTCTTGCTTTGACGATTGCTGTGGGTATTTATTTTATGTTATCTTTCAAGTTTGCCACATATTGCCAGCCACTGACTTTCCTAGCCCGTGTGCCTCTGCGATATCAGTAATTACCGAAAAGTTGGCGCGTAAGTATTTACTTGTGCACCATGCCGTGTCGTTCCGGCGAGGGTTATGCATAATTCGTTTTATTAATTAATAACCAGGCTATGTACAAGTTGTTAGCATTCATGTGTTGTTTCTGATTCCTAAATCCGTCATTGATTTAATGAATTAAATGTATCATTGCAGACTTGTGGACGCAGCCTTGGTACCCCGAATGGGCACAGCCAGTTGTCTACTACATTTACAACGGAGCAGTCTACCTCAGCAATTACAACGGAACATTCTACCTCGGCAATTACGACGGAGCTGTCTATGGCAATGAAGAGGAGCACTCCCACCACCACATCCAAGAAGTGCGCCCGCTCCAGCGCCACACTCCACTCAACCCAAACGCCCCCGAGTTCATTCCTCAGGCTAGACCACCTCCTGGGTTGCCGCGTCACTCGAACGAGAACAGCCCAGAGACGTCTGGTTAGTGAATCGCATCTTTTCGTCTCGATAGGGTAGGACCATTGAGGTTTCGAATAGTTCCGGTGTCATCTCGCATGTTGATAAATGTTAATGAATAATTTTCACTGCAGATTCGTCGACGCAGCCTCTGGTCGTCTCTAATGAACAGCCAATCACTTCTAACAACAATAGCAACGGAACGGACAGGGAATCGGCCCCATTGGACTCGGTGGATCACGGAAGAATGACGGATAATGCCAACCAATTGGTGAGCAATTGGTCTTTCACGATATATCCACCTCATGTGAATCCAAGCAGTTGTCAAATACTTATGTTCCCTAAACTAGAAGTGGGTAGTTTTATTGTAATTGCACCATAAACACGCCAAATCTATCGAAATGTGGGTTGATTTTGCAAAATTTGTACCAAAAATCGCCGAAATGTGGGTTGTTTCATCGAAAAAGCACAAAAAATCATCTAGGTTTTTTTTCTGCACTTTTCCACCTGGTATTTGGACACTTTTCCAGATAAATGTAACATACTATCTGAGACACGTCGGGTAGACTATCTAAGCTCTCAGCAGCGATGAAAAAGTCATGTGATGAAATTTTTGGTGATACGTTTATGATTTTTTTCAGGGTTGCTGTACCAATGCTTTGTTTTTTGCCGCTCCGCGGCGTTTTCAGGGAAAATGGGAGTGAAATTAAAAATATAGACAACCATCATCGAGACTCCACTTTCTAGTCAGGGTTGCTTCATAAGCGATGCTTATGCAAGTTTGCGTCCGCTTCGAAACATTTTTCGGAGTTCTGTGCTAGAAAATGACGGAAGCCGATGATCCAATTTGTCTAAAAATCGTAATGCGGAAGTTGTGTATCACGCCCATAGCTCAAAAATATTCGGTTTTATTATACATTACATACCTCTTACATAGTCTCAAATGCGCCCTGGTTTTGTATAAAAAGGTCCATTTGCGGCACGATTTTCTAAGCCCGCGTTATGATTTAACGATGTCTAGATGCTTTTCGAATCGATTGTGACCAACCACATCATAAACGGTTTCCATACAAGGATGTGCGGGACGATTGAATTTTTACATAGACCGCTAAAACATGGTCAGCCCGATAGGTGTCCCCCACCCTCCATCCCGGGTACGTTTACGGATTCTATGTGAAATTTTACAATCTTTTTCTAGTCTGGCTCTCAGGCCTTTCCTGAACGCGACGCGGAACCGTCACACCAGGATGACACAATAAACTGAGTTGCCTAAACGTGGTTCAATCGATTCCAGAGTTGCGTGAGCATGTGCCTCGACGAATTATTTTATTTGTTCAATGGATGCGTATTGAAACAACACATATCCAGGAAATAGGCCCATTGTGTGATAAGTCGCCTCTGCGGAGGCCGTTTAACGGAATGGTTCAAAACCGGAGCCGGGGAAGTACATGGTGTTGAGTTTTGGTTACTGATTCCTCCTCACACAAATTTTTGCCAACTTATGTTTAGTCCCAAACGACGTTATTTTGACAATAAATCACTTTTCATAGTTTTTGGAATTATTTTGACTATGCTCACCAGCTGTAGAAAGAGGCAAACACTTGTGTGGTGATGAGGGATCGAACTTGGATTACGATAGCATGATACAAAATGGCATGGATGACGACTTTGCGTATTTACATCATATTTAAATCGAGCCGCATTCGATAGGGAATCCAACAAGGAATCGAATAACCATCGTCATGTTTTGCCCAAATGACATCTTCATGACTCTAAAAATCGAAAACCATGCAAAAGTTTTCATTTTTCCATGTTTCTCGGCTAACTTTGCACCAAAATCTATGAAATTTTGGATTTATACACAACTTTTAATGCTCTATCGAGTGAGGTGTCAGTTGAGGTGGTATGAGGAGAATGAAACGACATTGGAAAAGAATATAGTGAGACCGTCATTCAATTGTATAATACGCTGAGAATGGAAAATGTGAGGAGTATATTAAGGAGGTCGAGGATCCCGAAGAGGAACTGAGGAGGAACTATAGGAATATGGAAGGGTGAGTAGAACTCGAATTGCTGAATTAGCTCAATGAATGGTGCCATCGGATTGAATATCTCTAATTTCAGGCACTGCTTGAAGTTCATTGAAGATGATGAGAAAAAGGAGAATGAAACGACAATGGAATAGAAAGGACGAAGGAACTACAATAAAAACTAACCTCCTATTAAAACCGTAATAATTTTTTAAACTATACTGTTGTTACATCACGATTTGATCGTGTAGTTTGTTGCAAGACTTATAATTGTTTTATCGGTTATTATGCATGGCTTTTATTCCAAGATTAATAAAGCATCAGTACCAACGATTTTTTTCTCCGTCGCAAGAGTTGATGATTGACAGTGATTATGCTGATTGTTGGAGATGCAACCATGGTTTTACTGATTAGTACTAACTGATCAACTCCAAGCCCTTCGTAGTTCGTTGAAATAGAGATCACGAACAGACATTCCTGATTGCTCAGTTGAGACTGGAGGGGGCGATTCACGACTGAAAGCATGTTGCGATATAGTTGTTTCGGGTATCGGTCACCCGAATATCTTGAGTGCCTGTCTTCTGAATCCTCGATGGTTCACAAGCAATGCTGTGCAACAGATGAAACAGTTCGTTGTTTCGATCTGACAGGATGGGTATTGTTAACGTTGAAGGCGGGGATTGATTGCAATACCAATAGATACCCTCCACCGGCAATGGTGAATGCATATTTCACACTGATTATTGGGTAGACAACGGTCCACGCAAGAGACATGGAGCACAGCTAGAGGAGTTATTTTGGACCAATGATTCCAGAAATAGCTCAACCTTTGTTATGAGACTAACAACGCCGCATTGAAGCATAACACTCGTGATTTCAGACGTTTCTCGGAGCTGTGAAAGAGAGTATCACGTGTGTTAATGGATACACCGAACCTGATATTTGACATTGAGCGTCTGGCTAGAAATGGTCCGAACTTTTCTTCGAATGTGAACGAACGTTGCAGTCAGACACTGAGCAATCAGCTTTGTTTAAGAGGAAGTTTATGCAATCCTACCACGAGAGCAGCACAATCGATGATTGTTGTCATTAGGAATCCCGAGAACAAACGATCTAATCAAAGAGCTGGAATATCTTTTTATGAGTGTGAACTTACTGCAATATATTTCTCGCATGTACACTAGTGCGCAAGATATCTGAAAGAACTGTTCCTCTACATAGTTCATGAAAATCTACCGAAAGAGCCTCTCCTACGAGAAGGGATTTGACAGCGATTCTTCCATCGTGATATCTCTGAGGATACGAACTAGCCATTCCACGATCAGCCGCGAATAGGAACTCCTACGACGCGAATCAGTGAACTGTGAAGAGCACAAAATACCGAACCTGAGTTGAAGACAGAACATGCGAAAAGCCGTGAAGACTCAGAATTGTCAGTCGATGGGCTAGAAAAACTTAGTCTGCCTACTCAAAGCTATCTTTCTTACGTGGATCGATATTGTGTAGAGGCAGGTAACCCGTCGTGAAATCACATAAAATGTACATAATGTGTGAAATGATTCCGATGAGAAATGCGACTGCCCAAGCGTACATTATGATTCTGAGACGGAAGTTACTATGGAGAAGAAATCCAAAGGTATCCAGCTCACTTGCAATTTGAGTGGAGAGCAATCTTGAACAGACGGAACAGTACAATCGAAAGAGGCGCAATTGCAATGATCACTAATATTATCTGAAGATTATGCATATTTTTAACATGGAAGATCGAATTTTACATTTCCAAATTGTATAATAGGGAATCGCGAGAGAATCCATTCGACCGACGACTCTTCTTCCTCCATTGCCCTGGTAACTGAGCTATGAGATGCCTCTACTCTGATAAGGCACATGCGATGATATTGTCAAGGAGAATTTGTTATTCGCAAGATGCGAACTCAGTGCAATGTATTCGACGTTTATCGATACTGAGATAAGAAGGAAAAGGATGCACTTTATCAATGCTCATATTATACAAGTAAACATTTTGTTCAGTGAGTCATCATTTTCGCTAAGAGCTTCCGAAAAAATAGTCAACTCAAAGAGAGCGATTACTTGAACATTTGCAGTAGTTCTGTTTTATTTGATAAATTGAGTTCTCAGAACAAACAAAGAGTGATCCAGCCAAGTTGACTATAGATAAAACGGAGCTCCGCTCAATTAATGTCGACTTCCGTTCTACGGGAAATGAGATTTGACTTCGCTTCTTTGAAACTGAACGACACATACAAGATCTAGTCTGCTCGGATGTGTTCATGAACCAGTCATTATTAAATAGCGTCAGTGTAGACTACGGAAGATAACGTGAGTGGAGAGAGAAAGGTCGGCAGGTGCTCTGATTGGGATTCAGCTGCAATGCTTGATACTGGGGAAGTTGAACATATTTTGAAAATTTGGATTCTCATTCTTCCTTTTTTATTATCTTCAATGTTCCATTTTATTAAAAAAAAATTTGTTTATAGACAGAAAGAAGTGGCCCTGAAGAATCGGGTAACGGCAAAGATTCCAATTATTTTTTTCAAGAGAGAAAAGCGGGTTCTATGTGACTAAAGGTGCAGTCAGTTTGCATTATGTGAATAGAGGAGTCTATCTATTATGGTGATAGAATGTTTGAGCAGACGATGATCTTTAGTTTAGGAACTCGCGTTTAGAAACCCTCGAAAAAAATTTTTGGGACTAGGTCAGGTACACGTTTCAGAACATTTGGAAATCTTTTTTTCGAGGTTCCTAAACGCGAGTTCCTAAACGTCCCATCACCTCTATAAGAGGAAATGCATCAACGCATCAACGACTAATCTCCCGATACGGTAGTTTCTTTTCCTAGAGAAATACAGTTACGTAATAGAGGATGTTGACATGCGATTGACTTACTATAAGATGTGCCATTAATTATGACTATCCGAAAGGCTGAATAACCATGAGACTACTCTCAATATAGGCAGAATCGGTGTGTCTAAATAGAGTAGCGAGAAAGCAAACAGATAATAGACGATGATCTTTACCTGATGAGCCACGATATTAGGAATGGAATACGATAGGCGTAAACAGTACCGCCCAGTATACTGTCGATTTGACTTCACATCTTATCCTAATGTGGTTTGCATCAGTCGGAATGCGAAGTGAGGACATAGTCCATTTCATTCTTCTCTGCTTCTTGGATGGATCAGCAATAGTGGTCAATCTCATACTCATAGCTGCTGTCATTCGAAGGTTATTCGAAGATATTTGGGATCTAGACAACTCTCAGTGTTTCAGTACCCCACCCATTATGAAAAGATACTCGGCGCTTATTCTGTTTACGGCTCTTGTTGGCTGCAATGCTGCCTTCATGAGTCTCCTTGCTACTGTTATGTGAGAACGATTGAAATTGTTGTGAAATCAGGAAACCATTTCAGTGTGGAAAATCTAGAAGGTTCTATCATATTCATCTACCTCGGTCCATGCAGATTTATCCATCCTAGAGTATGTTACGCCGCGCAAGGTTGGGAAATGACAAATCATAAACATTGATTAGACCGAAATTTCAGCTATTCACGTGCAATCTATAGGCGAATCATGCATTCTCCTTCTCCTTTCTTTCTCATATCGTCTCTGGTCCTTCCGTCTTTCCTCTCTTCACAGTGATAACCGATCGGATAGTCGAGCAAGTCTCATTGGTATCTGCCTTCTAGCCACGATTCCTGCAGTGATTACAACGGTATTTGGGAACGCACCGAGACATAGTATCAGTCCATTTCAGATTACCTTCTCTAATTCTCCCTCTCCTCCTCCACAATCTCTTCTCGATCATCCAGATCTCTCCGATCGACTCTTCAGTGTGTTCAACATGACTGCTTCTCCCTTCATCAGTACAGAGAACGTCCTTCCTCGAGTTTCCATCGGGTACATCATCTGTCTCTATCTCGTCGCTTCACCTGCGCTCTTTCTACTGAGAAGGAAGCTGCTTCGCAAGATTCACTCGCTGGTAAGTGCTAATCCCCTTTAGTTCTCGACTGATTTCTGTACTGTTATTGTCATTGCTTGCAGGGTTCGATATCGGATAAGCACCGTCACCACGAAATCTTTCGTTCTCTTTCACTCCACATGTGTATGCCTCTCACTTTCTCTGCTGGATTCGTCTTCTGGTTTCTCGACTTTCTGAACATTTATCGACTTGAAGTCCTGCAAAGACTGATCATGCCGGTCAGAACGCGGAACCTCTGCTTCTTTGACGCGAATCAATTCCAGATCTCGAGTACATTCGCCATCTTTTCTCCTCTCGTCGTTCTCTTCTATCTGCCCTGTTATCGAAAGTAAGGCAACATCTTTATAAATGAACTTGTATGATCTCTGTCAGGTTTCTTGTTGGAATTCTTCGTTGTTCGACACAAACTCAGCCGTTGATCACAGTTACGACGTCTATCACTATTATTAGTAACCTCGAGAGAAGGGCATCTCTAGCCAGGGCCAAGTCATCCATAGTATCAGCTGGGAGTGTACGGCCAGAGTAAACAGTACAAGATACCTGATTGTTGAACAGCCAAAGAAATAGTTCCTCAGTCCCACCCACAGCAAATAATTTCCCTAGGTAGAATTGTAATGACTTTGCTAGATTGTCTTTCATCGCCATGTAATAAAAATAGTCCTCTCGTTATGCCAGTGTTAATTGTGTGTTCATAAATGATAGGCCGGTGGTGTTCCGCATCTCGCGGGAGCCTTCTTCTCTCTACCGATTGTCGGGAGTGCAGTGGTGGTATCCTCCCCATGGACATGCGACTGACGAGGAGGAGTCAACGTTGATAAACAGACGGACGTCGTCGTCGTCCTTCGATGTCGTCCACGTCGTCAATCGAAATGGACGAAGACCTCGTCCACTTCGTCCTTCTCTCCGTTCTGGATGGATCAGCCATAGCCATCAATCTTATTCTTATCACAGCCATTATTAGGAGGTAAGCTTCCTTCATTATTACAGCAGCACTAATTATTTACCCAGCACACCAACTGCACTCAAGAACTATTCCGTTCTTCTTCTCTTCACTGCAATAATCGACTGCAATGCAGCACTCATGAGTTTGATGGCAACCGTGATGTAAGTCACTTTCTTACGCAATTTGTTGAATGTTGCATGCTTACAGAGTCGAGAATCTAGAAGGATCTATCATCTTTGTATATCTTGGACCGTGCAGGCTTATTCACACCACTGTTTGCTACGCAGCCCAAGGTAAGATTGTTAGCAAAATCTCGCATAACTTCGTAGAAAACTAACCGTAACTAGACAAAGTAGGTTTCCAGTGCAAATAACCTCAAGGGAATCTCTAGTTCAAGAGTAAGGGAGATAAATCAGAGAACGGCACTTTCAGACTTCATACAAGTTCTTTCAGCAATACACGTTCAGTTGATCGGACAATCTTGCGTTCTCCTCATAGTCTCATTCTCCTATCGTCTCTGGACCTTCTCCCATTCTCTGAAGGCGAGTGCCCATTTGGACAACAGAGCGAGACTCTTCGTCGTTTGCTTCCTTTCTACTATTCCCGCAATTATTACAACGGTGAGAACGTTTGTATTTTTGCAAGGCTACAAAACTATTTCTAGATCACATTCTCTAACTCTCCCTCTGTTCCGCCACAAAGTCTCATCGACCATCCTCATTTGGATGGACGACTATTCAGCGTCTTTAATATGACTGCTTCTCCCTTCATTAGCACTGAGAACATTCTTCCCCGAGTATCTATCGGGTACATCATTTGTCTGTACATGGCCGCGTCGCCCATTCTCTTCCTGTTGCGAAGGAGGTTGTTGAGGAAGATTCACGAGATGGTACAGATCTCCCATCGATTTATCATAAACGTTGACTTCAGTCTTCTCCATCCGACAAGCACCGTCACCACATGATCTTTCGTTCGCTCACAATGCAAATGTTCCTTCCTCTGTCCTTCTCTGCTGGATTCGTTATCTGGGTTCTGGACTTCCTTGATATCTATCGATGGGACGCCTTGCAGAGAGTTGTCATGCCCGTGAGTAGAGATTACTTTTCGAATCAGATGGAATAGAAGATATTTCAGATCTCGAGTACATTCGCCATCATTTCACCGCTAATCACTATCTACTATCTTCCGCCCTACAGAAAGTAATCTATGCAATGAAATCGGTTTTATCCGCATTTTGTCAGATTCATCAAGAACGTGCTAACGTGTTCTCCTCAAGACATGGTCTATGCGATGGCACATTCTGGAAAGTCATTCGCGGAGAGAAGAAAATCGTCGATTAGAGAGTCTGTGATTTTCTTTGTTCGATCGGAATAATTTAATGCAATGATGGATAGTAATAAATGTTTATTGTGAATGCATACGTTCGACTGCTCAAATACATTTCTGCTTATTGCGGGTCGTATTAGTGCCAATCCTTCTTCAGTGCATCGAAATAGATCTCCCTCACATCCTCAGACGACAGAATATCACGGACTTTCACTTCTTTTCTTCGACTGAAAGCAGTCTGTCATTCTGTGATTCGTATTGATAATTGACCACAAAAGATTCTCCGTTAGTTTCCTCAATCCCTTATGTCTTCTCAATACAACCGTAGAGCAGATCATACAGTTGAGTGATTCGATCTGAATAAACCATATTACATGCATTGATGCTGAAATCAGTCTACGATGAAATAAGCTCCTCCTGTAATTGTGAACATATATGGGGAGTCGATCACATCCAATGCATAGATCCACGCAGCCATTGTTGATGAGACCTTCACACAAAGTTATTAGTATGTGATGATCACTTGTAATGGCTAGCTATGATATTCGATCCTTAGAAATAGAGATTATACTGTAATTCACCTTCATAATCAGACTAATCACACCACATGGCAGCATCACTCGAGTAATATCCAGTGCTTCCTTGATCTGTGTAGAAGACGGTAGTTTCCGTTCATCAAACTATACCTACTTGGTATTTTTCATTGAGAGAAGAGTTCATTATGAACTTCTTTCTGTTGACAACGTAATAGGTTGTAGAGGATAGACAAAGAAGAGAAATGAGATCGATTGAATTCGTTATACAACAAGCAGTAGCGATATTATCTGAAATAGTTGTTTTGTGAAGAAAAATATCAATGTAACCATTAGAGATTTGCCATAAATACGTCATTGCAGGAATTACCTTAACCATATCATTAGTCTATCACACTGGAAAGTGCACATACTGAAATACTCTCGGCCACAATGAGTATTCGCATGGCTAGACCCGTATTGTGATACTTCTCAGGCCAGGCACAGGATACAGCCCGTTCGATGGACAACATTAGCTCCTAAAGCAAGAAATTTAAAGAAAATAAAAGAATCCGGTGCATTACCTGAGTCGATGACATGGCGTGGGCAAAACCGTGAAAGGCGAACATCAGTAGACGAGGGGCTGAAGCGATTCGAAGTATGATTTGAGAGTGGCAGAAGTTGTTTACGCGGATCGTGGTTTGTCTCGGGGATGTACTTCCCAGTGTATAAATCACAAGTGATATAGGCACAATGCATTATGAGACAGACAAGAAATGCTGTGCTCCATGCACGTAGAAGAAATCTGAGAGAATTCTTCGCCTCGGTCACATTCAATGGGAGACTAACTTGCAGTTGTCGTGAAGCGCGATCTTGCTGATTTGTGTGAGGAAGATGAGCACGGGAGGAAAGGAAATGATGACAACCATAATCTGATTGCAGTGAAATTAATATTTAAATTGGACGACCAAAAACTTACATGAATCACTTGAACAATTGGGAAATTGTATAAGGCGTAATCGATAGGCGAGGACAAGTTAGACATTCTTATGATGAAGAGAGTGATAGAATACTATGGAAAGTTCAGTGAGAATATCTCTCGGCGCCTAGAAGTGTGAGAATAATACTAGAAATAGATGAAGAGAGATATTAATCAGTCAGAGAGGACAGAGAGACATTCCGATCTCATGATTCCCATTCGTTTCCATGGCAGTAATCACAACTTACTGCGATAGTGTGGAGAGAAAAAGTTTAGTACCTTACATAAATCAGTTTCTCAGCCTCTCCGGATAAACAAGTATAGTGATTAAGAAGCGTGAAAGGACCATATTGTTGTGACCTCGCGTTCTTTTGAACCTTTCCTAGGATCAATACGTGAAAACGAGCACTGGCTAACAATGAGCATGAATCACTTATTGAATGGAAAGAGCGAAAGAGTGAGATTCTACCAGCAAGACGTGCAAATGAACAAGAGCATTTTAAAGGGAATTCGGGAAGGTCAGAGAGACCATTGTTCATTCATCATGAACGAATAGAATGGGCAATGTGAAATATACTCAAAATAGTTATGAAGAACCACCGTCAAATTATTGACTTCACAGAAAGAGAGAGAGAGCGAAGAGACAAATTCGAGCTCATGGTAAGCTCATCGAAGTTCTCTGCTTCCGACCTGAAACAGAGCACAATTCTCGACAATTCAATTAGGGAAGAAACCACTAAGTTCATTTCCGCATCGAGCATTCATATATGCGTGATAACATTTATCCATTTTTCTAGAACGACGTTCCGTTTCAGAATGAACTTCTCTTCTCTTAATTAGCTCTTCTATCGTCCCTTTAGTCGATTGTCTTTCCATTGCGTACCTGATCACTATGCGGGAATTTATCGCTCTTCTCCTCTTTTATCTTTTGATATCCACTGGAGACTCGAAATGCGACAACTGGCTGGAATGGAGAGAACAAGAACTCAGAGAACACGGTAAGAGTTGACGCTTTTTTCCTTATTCGATCCGTACTTAAATGTTCGCGCTTTTGCTTCATAAACGAGAAATCTCATACTCTACGAAAACACACATTATTTCTCAGAGTGTCGTTCATGCAAAGCAATTCCCGTTGAATTGATTCCGAACTGTCCGATAACAGGATACAGTTGCAGCGTGGAAGAACCTCTCAAAGCAACCGGTATGCTTTTATGATTAAAGGCGTATGAAACTGCAAATGCAAGAATTGCATTAAATTTTGTCCCAGTTCATAATTCCAAAGATGCATTTCAGTGCTAACTGCGAGGGATCAATGTAGATGCCAATCAATAATGTGTGCACACGGTGGATGGAGATTGGTCTCGAACGGATCCATTATCGATAAGGTTTCACAATGTTTGTATTCATCACAGTCAAATTCAATTCCAGATTCACTGTGTTGGGAATAAATGGATCGCAGCGACTTCTTTTCCTGTTACATCTGTGGTCTGTGCGAAACGTAAGATAACCGTTGCATGAACCGGAAAGTCAATTAGTTACAGCGTGGCCGTTAACTAAACCACCGCCTACAACCTCAACACCTTCAACATCGACGTCGACTGAGAGCACGAGCAGTTCGAGTGAACCATCCACGTCAACGAGTACAGAGTCTACTTCCACCTCGACGGAGGATTCAACATCGACGTCGACTGAGAGCACGAGCAGTTCGAGTGAACCATCCACGTCAACGAGTACGGAGTCTACTTCCACCTCGACGGAGGATTCAACATCGACATCGACTGAGAGCACGAGCACTTCGAGTGAACCATCCACGTCAACGAGTACGGAGTCTACTTCCACTTCGACGGAGCCTTCAACATCGACGTCGACTGAGAGCACGAGCACTTCGAGTGAACCATCCACGTCAACGAGTACGGAGTCTACTTCCACCTCGACGGAGGATTCAACATC
>LS496369.1:252130-262733 GCA_900490845.1 Pristionchus japonicus | reverse complement strand
GACGTCGACTGAGAGCACGAGCACTTCGAGTGAACCATCCACGTCAACGAGTACGGAGTTTACTTCCACCTCGACGGAGGATTCAACATCGACGTCGACTGAGAGCACGAGCACTTCGAGTGAACCATCCACGCCAACGAGTACGGAGTTTACTTCCACCTCGACGGAGGATTCAACATCGACGTCGACTGAGAGCACGAGCACTTCGAGTGAACCATCCACGTCAACGAGTACGGAGTCTACTTCCACCTCGACAGAGGATTCAGCATCGATGTCGACTGAGAGCACGAGCACTTCGAGTGAACCATCCACGTCAACGAGTACGGAGTCTACTTCCACCTCGACGGAGGATTCAACATCGACGTCGACTGAGAGCACGAGCACTTCGAGTGAACCAACGACTACATGCCCCGAAGGCCCCTGTCATGTATGTTGTCATTTTCCATTTACAAAAGATCTTTCTCTTTTTCAGAACCATTGTGATCACTCTGACGATGATTGTTGTTACGATGAGGAGGCAGTTCTCTGCATGCGAACTGGATTGCCTGGAAGACACGGACCTCTCTTCTATCATTCTGTCAGTTTCTCCTCGTTTCTCAAGTGCAAACGTCGAAAACAAACATTCCGCTTGTATTTTTATTGACTGCATCAATTACAGCTCGCTGATGAATTCAAGTGTGAAAAGTCTACAATCAGCGTCTCGAGTGGAACTTCGATTGAAGTGGGTTGATCACTTTTCGAATAAATAATGGATTCTTCAGACTAATCCGGCCGCGTGCATGTCTTGCCCTTACAAGACTGGAGAAGCTTTCTCCAGTTATGAAGGAGGTTAGTCATTCTCTGAACTCGATACTAGAGTTTTATTTGTTGAATTTAGAATACGAGCCAGCAGTGTACGATAATTGCAAGGTGACCTGCAGGAATGGAATTCTTTTCGGAAAGATGGCTGGCAAGTACTACAGAGCTGATCGTGAGTCGAACACTTGCACTGTTCATTGGATCTTGAAGAAGAAGGGAATACCATCTGTCTGTTCTCAGAAGGAGAAGCGAACTATGCATTCACTGGAACGGCCTTCTCCTTCATTGACCATCTCGGACACTCATTCAGTACTGACTTCTACTGCGATACCTCTGTTCCTACTTCAACCGAGGCGACGTTATGAGATTCTTATCACGAAACCCCTTCTTGTTTTCATCTTTCGGATTGCCGAACAAGAGAACAGTAAAGATTCTGCACTGCTCAGAGCCAATGACAGTGCATATTATTTATCTCTGTCTCGACGATTTCTAGCTAACGAGAAAATAACGAAGTGCACGCCTATCATTTATGATCGTCTGGAGTTCATTCACCATTTGTTATTGGCCGACTGTCTGCCATAGTGGAATAGACTACGCATTGCGTGTATCGCACACAACGGAACCCCTTTGACTGAAGAAAGTGTGCCTATTGTCTGTCGATATTATCGACGGTCATTGTGAAGAGTGAGGAGAGGGTGAGAGTGGAAAAGTTAGAGATTGTTGTCTCCCTGCCCTTTGCATCTTCCACTTCACCTTCTTTCTACAATGTCCGTAACCTCTAGTGGACCGGGCAAATGCCTTGTCTGTGCCACTCCAATTAATTCGATTCACTTTGGAATTGATGCTTGCAGGTAACTATTTCTTTCTTCTCATGCCAGATTGCATTTCAGAGCGTGCTCCTCCTTTTTCAAGCGTGCCAAAATCTCAGGAAAGAAGTATCCATGCAGACAGGGAGGAGGAGGGAAATGCGAAATAACGAGAGGTGAGCACACTCTTCTTCTCTTAATTCATACTTCTCCCGAAGGCGACAACTTCGTGTGTCGCCGTTGTCGTTATGACAAGTGTGTGGCAGTGGGAATGGTCTACGAGGGACTGATGAGACCGGCCAAGAAACTTCCTCTTGAAATCAGTTTGGTACGATAATATCAGGGTATCGATTTGACCCGATCCTTATCAGAAAGCATTCACTCTTTATGACAAACCTTCAACGTCAGGCGATACAATTTTGGGCAAGATCGCCAGAGAATACAAGTGAGACGAAACAATCACGGAGAATTCCAAGATTGAATGGTTTAGTGAATTTGTTGAACGTCGTCGATTGAAAGAGAGAATTGTGATTAGTTCAGCTGTTGTCAAGGAGAGGATTTACCATCCAACGGAGGTAATGCTTTTCCTTTTTGGATTGTGTTCATTTCAAATTCTCAGGAAATCTATTGCACTAACTTCAACTGTACCCTTCCCACAATCTACATCTCTGTGGCAGAAACTTGGAACTTTTTCAAAGAAGTCTTTCCGAGTCTCATGAAACATTCAGTAGAAGATCAGGTAAACATTCTATGACCTTGGACTATTTGTAATCAATTTTCTCTAGAAAGAGCTGTTCCGGAGCTTCCTCCCTAAAGTACAAATGCTCGAAGGATTCTATCGAACGAGTCGGATATTCGGAGGATTCGACCAATTGTGAGTACAAATAATTCAAAATCTATTCACAGAATAATTTCAGCATGATGTGTTCAGTGCTCATTTGTGTGAACATGAACCTCCCCGAGGAGTGGTTACCACTCAACGAAGGAGGGAAGAATAGGAATTCACTCGTTCAGTGAGTAAACAATGAGTGGGGTGAAATATTAATTTTAATTTCTAGATCAATGCAACTCTTCATCAACGATCAGATGGCTCTTGTGATTCCGTGTCTAGAACGAACTCAGATGACGGAGACGGAAATGCATGCGATGCTCGCTTTGATTCTCTGCGATTCTGGTAAGACAAGCGATGCATTCATCTGGGAATAGTACTGTTCCAGACTTGAAAACGACTTCCTCTGAAAGTCTTCTCGCATCTCTCGATGAAATCAGGAACGATGTGATATGCGATCTGCGACGATATTACAAGGAGGAATTGGGACTGAATGACTTCTCGATGCGATTGGGAAATCTAATGAGTCTATGCCATACAGTTAGAGTGGGTTTGAATGTTGACATCTCTCTTTATGTCATCCTTTCCAGGAAGGGACTTGCATCTTCCAAGAGTGCTTCCGCATGCAGATAGCTATCTTCGATCTCTATGCGAAAGAGACCGTCTTGAAAGAGTTTTTTCTGTGATGATAAGTTATTCCCAAAAATTGCTGTAAATATTTGTAACATACATGCCAAAATCGTTCACATTGTGTGATGTATCATGTTGTGTGATGTATCAGTATCTTCACATTGTGTGATGTATCAGTATCTTCACATTGTGTGATGTATCAGTATCTTCACATTGTGTGATGTATCAGTATCTTACGACAGCGCGTTTGAAGCATGTTTCTCTGATAGTTAATGTTTTCTTGGCAGAGATACGTGGACACTCGCAACTTTGAACTTCTTTTCACATTTGCATGCAAATCTCCAAATGCTCACCCACTCTCTCGTTCATTTCCCCCTGTGCTCGCATCGATGAAAGAGGTGAAAGTCACTGATTCTAATCGAGAGAAGGATGAAGATGCGCCTCGCTTCTTGTCCTTCCACTCGCATCGATTCATTATCTGCCTTCTTCTTCTCATTGCCAACTATTTCGGATTCGCGAACACGATGGCTATGAGTCAGTTGCACTTTTTGTTTTGTCATAGATTTTACTTGAAGGCACAGCAGTAGTCTGTATGGTCAATTCGACGTTGACTGTTGACAAACTGAGTGAAGCCATGAATTCCACCTGTGCACTGCAAAGCAGCGACGAATCCACCGAGATCGAATTCGCTATTCCAGTAAGCTAGTGACCATTCGTTATCCTTCTAGCTCAAAGAGATATCCATGTCCTAGGGAACAATGGACTGGAGTGCATCTGAACAGTCTCTTCTCCTTTCTGCTCGATTCTATGGAAGTTGCCTCTCTGTTGCATTCTCAGGAGCTGTTGCTGATCGATTTGGAGCGGATATTGTTCTCTCTGGTTAGTTTCCCTTGCAAAGAAGAACATCATACGAACATTTCCCCAGTTGTGCTCGCTCTTTCTGCCCTCATCACTCTTCTCACTCCTCTCTTCTCTTCTCTCCATTACCATATCGTGTTGGGCTCTCGTTTCGTGCTCGGGTTCATCGACGTATTGAACAAGTGAAATCATCATTTATCCGAAGACTCCAGAGCTTTCACCAACCAGCCATCAACTGTCTTGCTTCCGAATGGTTTCCTGCGGAAGAGAAAGCAGCCGCAGCGTCCATCTACACTTCTGGATATCAGGTACACTAGTGATTCATTAGAATTTTACAAAAAGTTCAGTTCGCCGGTGGATTCTCTTCACTCTTCGCAGCTGCTCTGTGCAAATCAACATTGCTGGGAGGATGGCCCTCGATTTTCTACACTTTTGGTTTGTTATATTTGTTCCACATGAAGTTTTGTATCTTTATTGAGGTGGAACATGCCTAATGTTTCTGGTTATTTGGATAGTATTCGCACATCGAGGACCGAGTGATAATAGATGGTTGCAGGATACAGAAAGAAAGTGGCTGGAGAAGAGAGTTGCGCTGGCTTCCAAAGTAAGTACGATATTCGAAAGACGGTGTTGAAACTACATTTTGTCAGGACAAAAAGAGTACAACTCCCTACTCCAAGATCTTCCTTTCATCCCCCGTTCATGCTGTGATGCTGTGCCACTTCGCCTACTCATATGCAACTTCATTATTGCAAGCGTATCTCCCTCTATTCCTACGTGAACTTGGCCTGTCCATCGATACGGTGGGCCAAGAAGCATACACGTGAAAACTGAGACATTCAGATCGGCTGGTACACACTTACCCCATTCCTGGCTCAGATTGTGGGCAAATCGTTTGTCGGTCTTGCCGTCGATTATGGTTCTGCCAATGGATTGATCACACTAACGAATGCGACAAGAATCGCCCAGTCTATGGGTGAGCTCTATTCTTCCATTTCACTAGAGATATCTGCACTACAGGATCTTTCGGAGCATCGATCATGTTGATTTTACTCTCATTTCTGCCAAATTGTGAAAATCCGACGATATCTTTCTATATTCTTCTTCTCTTTGGTTCGATACTTTTTGGTTTTTTCACTGGAATAGTGTGCCAGTTCTATCAGTTTTCCGGTTTTCTTGCCAACAAGTCTTATCTGTTGTGATTGGGGTGCAGTGCGTGGGTTGAAAGGAGTGCCGCAGGGATCCTTTACTCTGGAGGAACATGTGGTTTCTACACGAGTATGCTGTCTATCTCTCCCGATCACATGGGAACTCTCTCTTCCATCGCTGCCGTCACTCGAATTGCAGCGTCTGTTGTAGCGACATTGATTGTCAATGGACTGACGGCTATTGTGAGAAATCAGATCATGATCTGTGAAGCAATCTTGATGGCTTTATGAGCAGAAACTACTAGTTATTTTGCACAGGAAACTCCTCTGAAATGGCCTCTCGTCTTCGCTTCAGCGTCCATTTTCCAGTCACTCGCCGGCCTTCACTTCCTTATCTTCGGAACCAGTCAGCCTTCGATTATTGCTCCCATCAACCCCTTGTTGCAGCCGACGTTCAGAAGTGGTGAAAACCCCCGAAAGTGAGTTCATCTCACGCGGAACTTGTCGAACCCTCGCCTCTTTCTCCCTCTCGATGATAAAGAAAGGCGACATTTGCCCCCTCTCTCCGGTCCTTCCAATTGACTCAAATGACAAATCTGACCCATGAGACTGAATGACTGAATGACTCCTCTCTCTCTTTGCCTCTCTCGTTCTCTCTCAGATTAGCGCTCTTCTCTTTTCTCTTCTTCGATTTGCCGACCGGAAGCTCATAGGATCTTCGCCTTGGGGCAAGCAAACACAAATCAGTGTGCGGGTGAGAAGTTGCGTGATTCTCCCCCTCTCCCTCACTGATCTCTGCCCTCTCTCTCTATCATCCTCCTTCCCTCCTTTCAATCAGCTGTTATCGTCAAATTCAGCAACGCATTGTCACACTTGAACCTCGATAGAGTTCACGCCTTCAGACTGCATCATTTCCATTCCTGCCCCTTCGAGTGACGTTCATCCGTGCATCTCCTCCCCCTCCTTCCTCCCTTCACTCTCATCAGCTGTCAACCTCTGCAACACTTCATCTCCAATGTGATCATGCACAAGTCTCTGCTCCTATTCACATGTCTCGTCCTTCTTCTCATCTCTTCCGGTGAGCGAATCAATCGATATTCGTCCCTCATCAATCAATAATCCAGATGGGTGCCCTGCCCATTGCATTTGTCGCTCGCGGGGACGAACTGACTGCTCCAAATACAATCATTCCACCATTCCTCTTGCTCTCCCGAGTTCTACAGTTAGTCTGTGAGTGGCTTCCTGCTTCGATCTGAACCGTGAATCTTTCAGTGATCTCCACCATAATGATATCGATAGAATTGATCTTGACGCTCTAGAAAATTGCACGAGTTTGAAAGTACTGTGAGTTCATGCAGCTTGTTTCTGGGTGAAAAGCGTTTCTTTCAGAGATCTCACTAATAATCTCCTTACGGATGTTCCCTCTGAATTGTTCACCACGCTCACTACTTTGGAAACAATGTGAGATACGAATTTCGAAATTTATTGATTCGCAAATGCAGGGTTCTTCGAAGAAATCTGCTCACTAAAGTTCCCAATAATTTGCTGTCAGCTAAGAATCTTACCAAAATCGATTTGTATGTTCAACGTATCGACAGAGTCGAAAATAGGGATGCCCTTATCAGGAGATCTAATCGGATTGAATCCATATCTATTGTGGAATGGACATCATTGTCATCAGTGAAAATGGTCGATCTCGGTAGAAATAACCTCTCCTCTCTGCCTGTCTTCTCTGAAGAATCAACATCGACAGTAACGCCTTCTATAGAAGAACTGTAAGCGTTCTTCTAACTTCAGACAATCCACCTGTTTCAGTGACCTCACTACAAATGGAATCACTTCTTTTACTGGAGGAGCTCTGACAAAGCTGACTTCGCTCATCATACTCCGATTGCCACGGAATCACATCGCTTCCGTTGACAAAGATGACTTCACTGGACTATCCGAGATGAAAACATTGTGAGGTGTTCACTCACAATGCTCAAATCACCGATTCGTTATAGAGACCTCTCACGAAATCCGCTGACCATCCTGAAGGCTCTCACATTCACTGAGACTCCTTCACTAACTACACTCAATTTCGCCCGATGCAATCTATCAGAGATGGAGGATGGCGTATTCTTCGGTGCTACTGAGTAAGGTGTGCACAGATACGGTGATAAGCCAATATTTTGAGATTGCGTGAGCTGAATCTTTCCTTCAATCAACTGAAGACTGTTCATGAAGGATGGCTGTTTGGTCTGAGTTCTCTGGAACGATTGTAAGTTTCGAGTTGCATTCCAGAGAATGACTGAAACATTCAGAGATCTCTCATCCAATCTCATCACTTCAATCGGCAATCAAGTGTGGACTCATGTTCCAGCTTTGAAGTCACTGAACCTGGCCTGGAATCGATTTCGATCGCTGCCCTCTGGTCAGTATTTTCATTCATCATTGTTCATCAATGGAAGCAATCAGGTGCATTCCATCCCCTTCGTCGTCTTGAATCTCTCAGTCTCGCGTCGAATTCACTCGACGCCCTTCACAAAACAGCCATGGCTGGTCTGGATGAACTGACTAAGTAAGAGATGAATTCACAATCCGAATCAATAAACCGTTTTCAGTTTGGACATCTCTTCCAATCATCTTGCTGCAATAATCGAAGACGCAGCACTTCTGCAAGGAACTCTGCCAAATCTCACTCGATTGAACTTCGCTAACAATACTCTGAGACAGATTCCAGCGAGGTCTGTCTGTCTATCTGGTCAGAGGATAATTCATACCACAGGGCGTTCCAACGATTCTCTTCCCTGAATGTATTGGATCTCAGCGACAACGAGGTTACCACAATTGCGGAGCTCGCCTTCGAACCGCTGAAGTTGAAGCAACTGTCCGTTTCTCTCATTTTTATCGGAATGATGATTCTCTTCAGGATGCTGAACACTTCCTCTCTCCTCTGTGATTGTTCCCTCGCCTGGTTCGCTCCATGGCTCGTCTCCACTGCTATTCCTCGTTCCTCCATACACATGCATTGCTCATATCCCGAACCTCTGGCGGAGTTGGATGTGATCGCTATCGATACGGGGAATCTAACCTGTGGTCAGTCTCATCTACACGAGTCGAGACTTCGTCGAATCCGGCAATAAAAGCCTGAGGAGTGATCAATGAGCAACACTTGTTTTGAGGAGCGATCTCTCCTCGTCCCCGCATCAGTCACCATCCGCCCACAAATCAGACCGCTCTCGTGGGAGGAGAAGCGCACTTTGAGTGCACTGCGAGAGGAGCCGCCCCGTTGACCGTAGAGTGGAGTGTCGTCGAGGTTCGACCTTTCTCATTAGCGTAAAGACGTATCCGGGAATTCTTCAAAGACGTACAATTACAGGCAGGCAGATCTCGCCCACTGGAGGAAGACGCGGCAACTGTTATTACTGCGAACTCGACCATGTCCGAGGATTCCGAGACAGAGGAAATAGCTTCTCTGCTCACATTCCATGGCATCAAATTGGATGATCGAGCAGAGTATCAATGCGTCGCGAGGAACCATTTCGGAGCTGATTACAGTAATCGATCTGTGCTGGATGTGAGTGACTCTCATCGATTTCCTTATTGACCTAACTCACGCTGAAGGTTCAACAAGTGCCCAAACTGACGAGTGAACCGGATGACATCTCGTTGTTAGCTGGAGGAAATGCGAAGATCGATTGTGCTGCCACAGGTCTCTTCAAGCCGTTTTTTCACATCGAGCATAACCTTCTCACAACCAGGTGTCCCTCGTCCAACGATCCGCTGGCACAAGGACGGCGGTGAATCGTTCCCGGCTGCAATGGAGAAGCGATTGCACCTGGTCAGTATATTTTAGACACCTCAGAATCATCTAATAATCGATTCCACTGATTCAGCGAGCAGGAGAGGATTCAATCTACATAATGGCCGTAAGAAAAGAGGATGCTGGAGTGTACACTTGCGTGGCTGGAAACACTGCTGGATCAGTGCAGGCATCGGCTACGCTCAGAGTTTATGGTGAGTCGTTCGCGATCTTGCACCTGGCACGACATCGTTGCAGACAATTCTTTCCGTTCGTACACTTCCCAATTGGATGTCAACTCTGGAGAGACAGCGATTCTCGATTGTACGTGCGACGTGCAGAGTGGACAGAGAATTGAATGGACGAAGAATGGAGAGAGGTAAGACGTTACACATTACGTTACACAATAATTCGCAAGTCAAGTTTCCTATCTTCTTCTTTACACCTCGACAAATCAATATTTCTCAGGTTGGTCGCTGACGTCATTCTTCCTCTTCGCATTCACAATTCATCCGACGACGTCAACGCTGAGACAATCAAAGAGGAGAAAACGCCCAGGAAGAGTTTGAGAGCGAATGATCAGATATTCATTATTCTCGAGGTGAGTATCTATTGTGTTCTGGACTTTCTCCATGATTGAATCCCAGGTCTCTTCATCCGATGGTGGTAAATACGAGTGTGAATTGATGGTTGGATCGGAGAGATTGGCGAGAAGAGTCATCCATGTCGTTGTGGATGGAGAAGGAGTGGAACAGACGGTCGATGAGGTCAGTCCTTCGAAATCGTTGAATAGACGACCGAAGTTTCGCGTGTCTCGGCACATTTGCATCAATTCGGAAAGTCCAAGATGCTGTTGGTTGCGAATTACGAGACATCATTCCAGGACCACCATCCTGAAGCGCTCCCATATACTGTCAAATTCTCTACACGTGTAACTGATGAGCAAGTGATTACTCTGATAGGACTCATGGCCATATTAATCTTGTCAGTGATCTGTAGTATTTATTTTCTCATCCTAATTTTCAGATTCATTTCAATCGGATTCATATGGATAATGGTAGCCTTCAGAAGAAGTGCAAGATACTTGAATAACTTTCCATTCCGAGAAGAAGGATAATGAATGTTGTTGTGCGGCCACTGATAAATTATTGAACTCTTCTGATTTACACTCTCAAATCACAACACTGCAGTAGATGAAAGTAAAAAGGGGAAGGGCACGAATTATAAATAAGCAGAGTTGTTTTTCGTTGTGGTAGTTGTACGTCGTATTAGTGCAAAGCAAAAAAATGTTTTTCTTGGAGTTCATCCCTGTCCCTTGGGAGTAAAATGGACTGAGTTATGGTATGGTGGCAGAGTCAGACGAGAATTGAAAGATGATCGACCTCGAACTGGTCTCTTCTATACTTACTGTGGTAAGGAGCATATTTAATTTGATTGGATCAGACATACTCAATAGGTTTCAACTGTCGGGATCATTTTCAACGCAATTGCGATATATTTCGTTTACCGATACAAGTGCGTAAAATACAAAACTTGGGCAATTCATAACTTATATGAGAGGAATCGCGATAGGATTACTCACCCCGCGGCGGTACGCCAAAAGTTGTTCCCACAGGTCCCCCAAATGCACTATGAAAATCCTGAAGGATGCTCTTTTCAAATCCGATTTGGAAATATTTTTATAAAATTTCATTCCTGACTTACAGCTGGTCAAAGGCGGTCGTCTCTGTGAATTTTCACAAAACTCGCC
>LS496369.1:225358-247246 GCA_900490845.1 Pristionchus japonicus | reverse complement strand
CACTATCCCCAGGGTACCACTATACCGTAGGTTACCCGACCGCTCCGAACCAGCGCTTGAGCCAGGAATGAGTTCATAATTTTTTAAAAGTTGCTCGAGGTCTCCTCTATTGATTGCCGTCGAGAACGAGAGAAAATCTTTATTCTGAAGGGAGTTGTGAATTTTTTAGTGCGGCGAGTTTTGTGAAAATTCACAGAGATGACCGCCTTTGACCAGCTGTAAGTCAGGAATGAAATTTTATAAAAATATTTCCAAATCGGATTTGAAAAGAGCATCCTTCAGGCTATTCATAGTGCATTTGGGGGACCTGTGGGAACAACTTTTGGCGTACCGCCGCGGGGTCCTCGAAAATGGGTGATTTTCTCGCGATTCGTCTCATATTAGACATCTTCACAATACTTTTGGAGCACTTTGTCTTGTTCTTGCGACTTCTAACTTCGTGATTCTTCTGGTTTTTATCGTTTGGAGCTCGTATGGATCAAATTTGTGAGCGATTGAGTGTGAAAAGTGTATTCTCTCTGACAATCAGATTCGACGAAGGCACTATGAATGGATACCCGGCAAAAGTGGTAGGCCATGTAATATAAGAATCCGATTTCCAGTGCAAAATTATCTTTCGAGACCACATTATTCATTCTTGATGCCAAAGTGTACGCTCACTTCGGAGTATCAATCAATCGTTTAGTCTCTCTCAAATATCCATTCAGAGTAAGATAATTGAAAGATTACGGTATTGTGACTATTACTTTGCAGTATCATTCGATGGAGTCAAGTTTCGCAGTACCAGCTATTTACATTTCATCAGTGATCACAGTAGCTTTTCTTCAAGTCACTCCAATGTTCTGGGGTGATAAAATCAAAATATATTTTTTGTAAACGATTTCATTCTCAGCTGATGATTGCTATTTCATGTATTTCAAGGACATTGCAGTTTGGAGTTATGGAGAAACGGCATGCAATAACGTTTATTCCTTGTTGTGAATGTTTAGGATTCAATGACGTTTGTATTTTTCAGCTACGTCGATTTTGTTCTTACTGTTTTCGTGCTCTGCTGCATAATCATTCTAGATGGCGTTTCACTGTTCACTCTGCGAACGGTATGACGATAAGAGAAATATCAAATATGGTTTTGCATTTACCAGAATCTTTCAGATGTATAAATTTTCACAGTCTAATGACGAAACCAAACGGAAGAGGAAAGTGGAGATCGGATTCTTCGTCCAGGTTGACTGATTCAACTCTGACACATTAGATCCACCCTCGAATCTCAGTCGCTTTGTCAAATGGTTCCATTACTCTTCGCATACATATCTTTCGATATTCTATCGGGTTATGCTTCGACTGATTGGATGCTTTTCTTGACGACAACTTTAGCATGGGGAATGACTCATGCAGTTGATGGGTATCTTCCGATAGATTGTTTAAATATGCGGCTTGTTTCAGAATCATAATGACTGCTTTTCAAGCTCAGAAAGTTCTAGCTCGAAAAAAGAAAGTCAGCACAGTAAAAGTTAGCTCTACGAAGGGAAGTTTCGCAACGACAAATGTCCATAGAATAAGCCAACTGACGTCAGAAATGTCACCAAGTAGGTAGAACTGCAGGATTTACCCATATCGCACTTTGCACTTGTATTTTTTCGTAAAGATAAATTTCTCTGGGGACTTACCGTAATCAACGTCAGAAGATCTTTGTTGTATTTCATCTGTTGTATTTTTTTTTTGAAAAAATGAACCACTAAAAAAACAACATGTTTTTACAAGGACTCGAGCAATCTGGAGATGCATTTCCATAATTTTGCGCAAAATTACCATAATTCTTATGACTCATAGTTCAAGGTCTGCTTGAATATCTCCATTAGAGTGGAAAGGATTCTCGATTGTCCTTTCCACGTCTTCTCACTCTCCTTATAATAAGACGACTATAAGACTATTCATCTCATCTCGACTCGAGGAGATTCTTCATCTACGTTGTGATGATCGACCCATTCGTCGTCGCATGCATAATGTCTTTCGTGAGTTGGAACCATTCATTTCAATAAATTCATGTCTGAGTCCATTTTCTACAGCTTTCCGGAGTAGGAGTAGCAGCCAACATAATCGCACTAGTGATGGTCCGCCGCTATGAGTAAGCGTGATTTAATCTCTAAGTTCATAATCTGTGTTGAAAAGACGACTCCATAACACATTCGGTGCGCTGTGCGGAACTCTCGCTGCGGTGAACTTATCTCTGTGTCTCATTTTCCTATTCTGGTGTGCGGTCGGCAAGGGAATGTGAGAGAAAAAGATTAATGCTGAAAAGGGGTAACAAAGCCTCCGTTCAGATTCCCAGAAGAGTTCTTCACAGGTTCAATAAACAGGCACATAGGAAAGGTCAGCCATCATTTATGATAAGATGAAGTACCCATAACAAGCCCAATGATTTCTGAATCATTCCAGATTGCTATTATTCTTCTCTATGCCTCTTTCTATACTCACTTAGTGATGTCAATCAATAGATTTATCGCAATATTTCTCCCTTTTAGAGTTTGTACCTTTGAATTACAGAAATTCAGCAACAACAAAATGAGTCAAATTCCAGTATCGCGCACACAAATCCGGATCCGGAATAGCTTTTGCTTCCATTGTACTTGCACTCACATTGGCTTGTGCCCAGGCTTCGCCTCTTTTCTGGAGTGAGTCATTGCATCTTTCTCTCTCACGCATGAATTCACCGATTCCAGTGAACGACTGTTATTTCTCGTACAACATTGATCAAGCAGTTTGGTTCTTCGCGGATACTCCGAATGGACAGTTCTTTCAGTTGTAAGCACACGACCTTGTAATTAAAGCGTATTGCTAATTTATTTAAGTTTCATTGATTTCATTGGTTCTGTAACTACCGTATGTCTGATTCTTGCACTTGACACTGCATCACTATTCGGACTTCTGAAGGTAAGATAATGAGATCAACTGACCAAACGCGACAAGATCACGAGTTTAGACAATGAGTTCAGCATCGCTCTCCAAAACATACGAAGATGTATTCAATAATGAATTCGTGTTCTTTGTTCAGGTATTTTTATTTTCGCGTCTAATGGTATATCGTTTTCAGTTAATTTGTCAAATGTCTCCATTTCTGATTGGTTTCATCTTCTTCAATATTTTCTCGCAGTATACAACCGATGAATGGCTACTATTCTTCTATACGACATTTACTTGGAGTCTTCTGCATACTACAGAAGGGTAGCTAGATACGAGTGAAAACACACAGGAATAATTCCAGCATCATCATGATTGTATTTCACGCGAGATTGTGGACGAATTGGAGAGAAGATTCAACCGAAGTACAAAGCATTGCATTCACGTCGAGTTATCCACCTACTAATTCGGAGAAACTATAGCTGGAATGATCAAGTTCACTTCACTTCCGCATGATACCTACCATCGCTTCGCTGTTTTTCACTTGTTAGTCTCGTATGAGTCAACCTCACGATAAACGCATCACACTCTAGTCGATTCTCTCATTGTCGAGTGCTTTCTCGCGTCGATTTTCTTGTTATGGACCATATTGATCTTCTCTGTGTTGATTTCACTATCAAAGAAACGTTCAAAGACGTACGAACAATGTTCCAGCTCAGTAATGGTGAGTAGTTGGCACGAGTTTTGAGAAATTCTCTTGTTCAAGGCAAGAATATTTCGTTCAACCACACAGCCAACACTATTCATTGGACGCACAAGTAAGTTATTAGACTTTTACTTAGCTAATTGCGAAAACATCCTTTCAGTGGTGATGAGAACTCGACTTTACTTTTAGATTGCAAGCCCATTGGAGTGCATGGAACCAACTTTTACTATTCTAATGTAGACTAGTGCTGTCTTTCACAACTTGAAGTCTGTTATTTCAGAAGAAGTTGGATGGCCCATTCGGCATCTTCATAGCTCCATGCGAACCGTTCTACATGGGACATCGGCGGTTGGAAAAGGTGAAGGAAAACCGATCGTTCAGTTACTGAAAAATCAATCTACCAGCTCGACGATCCGAACAAAGTACACATTCCAATTGGATATCCATACTATTTCGTCCAAGAAATAGGCAAGATCAGAGCAGTTCCAATTGACAGAGAAGTCATTACTTCATTGTGGGCAATGTTCAGTATTCGCTTTTCAGGCAACAGGGCAAGTTGAGATGGAACTGAAGAAGGAAATGCACGAAATCTATGGGCAAAGAACGTACATTCACGAGTAAGTTGGGGCGTGTTTTATTCTCCCGATTTAGATTTTTCAGTGGAAGCTTCTTCTCCTTTAACAGCATGATCCCCCAAGTGAGGGAAGCAACGATTGAGAAATTGACACCATCAACGGGAGAGAGAGAAGTCAAGGGACTGAGTTTCGTTGCGGTAAGATTTTCTCTTCATCGAAGTACTAAATCACGAATTTTCAGCCCAACTCGGGCTTCTTCAAGTTTCGAAACACTCTTTTCATTATGGTCGACTTTCTCATTTATGCAGTACACATGCCGAGTTTTAGTATAAGAAGATTGAAAACGAAGTAGGATCATTCACCCTATTGTATTGATGATGAAATTTAGCATAAGACGCAGCTACGAGATTCCAAAGAAGATAGTGGCAATAACTGAAGATGGAGAGTTCATCTTCACTTCCTCCTATGGGGCACTCGTTGAGACAACAGTCTGGTCAGGACGACTTCCAGTCGGATTCATCGACACTTGCTGAACAGTATATCTCCAGTAGTCGTACATTTAACTCAAATCAATAAAGAAATCCAAAAGTTGTCACATTTGTTTCTATTCTCAAGTATCTCTTAAAAAAAAAAGCGTCGAGAAAGAACTGATAAAATTTGAGTGCATTTCCAGCATGACTGTTGTCTTCTCTCCCCACTTGTTTGTCTAGTAAGAGATAGCTGATCCTCGTATTAGCCGGTAGTGTCATACTCAGTGGAGAGAGGAGAGGGAGAGATTGTTTGTACTCTTTCCCCTATCACTGATCTCGCGCCCCCTTCAACTCCCAGTGAATAGACAACCCAAATTGATTACTGCTTCCATTCCATGCTTCTTGCCTTACTCATTTCATCATTCATAGCAACAGTATCTGGAAGTCCCGATGAGTTCAGGTTAGTGCTTTCATTTGATTAGTTTCTACGGAAGACCTTCCAGGTTATTGAATGATCTGAGACAGAATTATGATCCAATTGAGAGACCCGTTGCTAATCACAATGACACTCTCACAGTCCGATTGAGAATCATCCTTCAACAAATCGTCGAAGTGGTTTGTCAAATGTCTACTGATGCAATTAGTTCAACCTCTTAATTCAGGATGCGAAGAACCAGATGGTTTGTCTCGTTGTATGGCAGAAAACGGTAAGTCGCAAGTAGTTCTATTCTACCGAGCAATGTCAGACTTGGGAAGACTACAAAATGCGATGGGATCCAATGGAGTACGGAGGGTTGAAGAGCTTACAAGTGCCCAATTCATTCCTGTGGAAACCAGATATTCTTCTTTTCAACAGGCAATAACATTCCAATTTAACTTGGTGACGCATTGGTATTTTCAGTGCCGACGAGAAATTCGACGCCTCATTCCCTGTGAATTTCGTCGTTGAGCATACTGGGGACATTCTGTTGTCACCTCCAGGAATCGTCAGACTATCGTGCAGAATTGACATCACTTGGTGAGTAATCAACTTGCACTCAGTACAAGATTTATTGCAGGTTTCCCTATGACGAGCAGATCTGCTTCATGAAGGTAAGAGTCGATGGAAATGGTCGCATTCATCATAGTCGTTTCAGTTCGGTTCGTGGTCTTACGATGGCGACAAAGTTGATCTGCAGATTGACAGCAAGGACTTGGAGGTGATAATTATCTTTTTTTTCGTGTTGCTTACTGGACGTGTTTCAGACTCCTCACAACATGGATCTCAGCTACTTCATCAAGAACGGAGAGTGGGAGCTATTGTGTATGTTTCTCCATCACCTATTTTGTTTCAAACTCCTGCTGGAATTCGACAAACAGTGAAGATCATTCCAAAGATATCTCGATCCAACGATTCCCTTCCTCAGCTACCCCAGCAGTCCGGGTCGCATCCGAATTCGATGGGTTGAAATACGTGGAAGTGTACTACAAACTGCACATGAAGAGACGAACTCTCTACTATGGTCTCAACTGGCTCGTCCCTTCCTTTCTCATCACTCTCACTGGACTACTCGGATTCACACTGTCTCCTGAATGCGGAGAGAAGATTACACTGCGTGAGATTCACCATTTCACTTCTAATAGTCCAATTCCAATATCGAGTCGCTTTCAATAAGAGACTGATCTGTTCTTATTGAAAATAAACGTCACTCTCGATACCCTTTTTTGCAGAGATCACTAATCTGCTCTCTGTTACTGTCTTTCTGGGAATGGTCTCAGCAATCACTCCACCAACTTCGGAGTCGATTCCAGTCATTGGTAAGAAATAGCTTCAGTACGAAAAAGAACAAGTTGTTTTAGCCATCTTCTTCTCCATTTCGATGGTTCTTCTGGGAGCTTCGATTGTTGTGACGATTTGGATTGTGAATATCTTCTATCGATCGAGGAAAACTCATGAAATGAGCGATATGGTGAGAAGAGATGATTTGAATGAAATCTATCCTCTGTTTCAGCAACGTTACGTCTTCCTCGAATGGCTTCCCTGGTTTCTGATGATGTCTCGACCCGGATCGAAATTCACGAAACCGCAGAGCGAAGTTTCCACCTCAACCAACAGCACTCCTCTTGACTCTGTCATTGTGAGTAGTAGGAAGAATTGGGGAGAAAGTTGCAAGTGACGAGTTGTGAAAGAGATACGGGTCACATCACTTCTTTCCTCTTATGAGTTCTAGCCCATTGATGAAGTCTCCTTCAGGGTACGGGTCGACTCTCTCGACGTTGTCTGACAATGAATGGAGATGGAGACAAGGAGAGACTTCTTCCCGATGATGTAGCAGAGAGACTGGCCAGACACGAGAGCAGAGGTCCCATTTGACCCTTCTGCTTCACTGATTTGCCCTCTTCTGCCATCCTGATTTTTGGTTTTCTGAGAAAGCTCGCGAAAAAGCAATCACATCTCAGATAATGCACTGTAGGTTCTTACGGAATCTCTCCCCATCTCGATCGAACCTTCTCCATCGATGAATCAGAGGGAGGAAGCAGCAGTCGATGTGCTGTTAGACTGGAAGCAGTGGTCAAGGAGTGTCTGCAGCGTCTCACTGCCTTCCAGGTCAGGCGCTTTCTGACTGCTAACGGTCTTTGTTCTCGAGTACTTCGAGAGTCAGTGAGAGAAGAAATGTCACTGCACCCGTTCATCATATCTCTGTTTTTTCTTTGCTCATCCGAGCGTTAGAGTCGCTACGTACTCATTTGAGTAGCGAAGGTGTACTTTACTCTTACTTCAGGAGAAACTGGAAGAGGATGAAATGGACGATGATGCACAGGAAGATTGGAGATTCATGGCCAAAGTGATCGATCGACTCTCACTTTACGTATTCACCAGTGAGTTTTGGATCTTTGTCCCACTCTAGTTTCGCGGTCACGCTAGTGTAAAGTCTCAATTAGTCGAAAACTGAAACCGAAACAGCGGTTAATACAACCTGAAATTATCGCGAGCGTTGTTTGACGAAATCACGCTTGAGTCACATCTCTGTCCACGTTCGCACGATGGGACCGGAAAATATTCACTCTGAATCTTAAGCCTGAAGACAAATACGTGCACGGGCACATAATTCGGTAAGGGAAGTGAATGAAGTATTGTTTCAGTTCTCTTCATCCTCAGTTCTCTCTTCCTCTTCCTCGCAACTCCGCGTATCTTCGACTATCGTCCTGTCATCAATTTCACTGATGAATTCAATCAAACTGTACCTTTCTGAAGAGGATAAAGTAGTGCCATTCCATGCCATCCAATCTGATCCAAACAATGGCTTGTTATGACCTCTCCTCTCCCTCGTACCAGAACGTCCATCTGCCCTCTTTGTCTCCTCTAACAATAGCTCGTCCCTCTCTCACTTTGCTCAGCCGATGGGCCCACAGTGGTTCAAAAGGGGAAGGGGGCGTCTCTATTCGGAATCGGCCAGCCGAGAGACGACGAGAGAGATATCTTCCCTTCTTCCCGCCCCTTCGAAGAGAACGACGACCCTCCTACTGAAGTTCAGTCCTTCCTTCCCTTCTCTCGAGATGAATCGCGCCCTTCTCCTTCTCGGGGCTCTCACTGTGGCCGATGCTGTATTCTTCGCTAAGGTCGATCTTCTTGATTCAATGAACGAACAATGGCGATGGCCTTTGATGAAGTGGACAAACAAACAGCTTTGCAGAGTCTGGAGAAACGCGAGAAGGAGGAACCTCGTCAAGATCCTCGACACAAATTGCCTTTCTTCGCCAATTGCACCAATGTGAGCGACTTTCACTTGTGATCCACTTGACCGATGCAGCTAATAGATTGAAACAAGGGAATTTCAGGACGATATTCGGGAGTTCTTCTCCATCACCCGCAATAAAAGTCTGAAGAAAGCAGAGATAATGGAGAAGACAATGGCATGGGCTGAGGCCAGAGGGAACACTACTTTCGTGAGTTTGATCAAAAACATGTATTTGGTCTAAGCTTGGTCTCTTACCGTAGGCGCTCTATCTCTCAAAGAATATTGGAGAAAGCCGTTTAAAATGTTCAGGATCTCTACACGGAGTACATAGCCCAACTGCACACCAAAAAGGACACTGCCTTCAATGCTCTCAAGAGGGTTAGAAAAACACTTAGATTGAACAAATTGATGAAAAAAAGTTTCAGATCTTCGCCGAACTCCCTCAAGTACTCGAGAAGTTCCATGAGGCGAGAGAGGATATGACAATCACTGGTTAGTGAGTTGCTTTTGGATCGGTTCGGGTTGATTGATTTGGAGTGATGCAATGCTTAGAAATATTCAAACTTTAGGAGAGGAGGAGGAGAAGAAGTTGCTTCGGATTCTCGACAACTATTCGATGGAGACTCGTGAAGCATTCGTCTATCTGATCGGCCACCATTATCCGAGAGGAGTCAATGATGGAAAGAGGAAACCATTCATTCGTAAGTGATTGGTTCGAACGAAAAGATTGCGTGGTTGAGGAGTAATGTAGCTTGATGTACATACCTTTCGTAGCATAATCCGGTCCATTGCAGCCTCCCCTCGCAAGAATGGAGAGAATCGGAATAAGGGACCGTATGGACAGAAAGTGAAGATTCCAGTCGAAGAAGAAGCACTCTAAGACAACGATCGATTCCCCTATCACATTCCCCTGCATCTCCTAATCAGTATTCTCCACACTTCGTATTCTCATCCATTGATAATCAATATTCCCCAAACGGGCATTCGCATACCGATAAAGGCTGATCTTTTGCTCGTTAGCAACCCACTCAAACGGATTGGCCTTCAACGGCGGATCTCAAAGTTCTCGTACGGGAAGGGGAGGGAAGAGAAGGGAAGGAACTAATCACTCTGCGTGGGAGACTCATCCCGTTATGCTGACTGGATAAGAGTAGCCAATCACTCGGTCTATAGAACTTTCGAAATATGGGTCGAAAGAAGAAAGGAAGGGTGTTTTTGCAGTAAACGTCCACTTGTTCCATTGGTTCCCTATTACCTTTCACTTTTCACATCAGTTCTCACATCTTTCCCGCTGAAGTGATGGTGCAAGGACATAAACCATCCAGAGTAATATGGGGGAGGGGGCATGAAAGAAGTATCTGAGGTAATAATATTAATATTAATAACAAAACTTATCACAACAAAAGGGTGATAAGTGAGCTATCAGTGAGAGTCTTTGCAACCGCTTGTCAGGAATGCAGAGTTCTAGTCTATTTCGGGCTAATTTCGAGCGAAGGTCCTTGAGCAATGGTACAGTGGTTGTGAGATGTTCCTCTAGTCAGTCTCATTGATCTAGTTGACTCTCTTTGCACTCTGCAGAGTGAACGAGATCACTATAGAGGTCCAACCCACGCAGAAGAAAAGGAATAGATGTGCAGGATCTAATCAAAGATGGTTCCAACATGCATTAGCGCACTTTCGATCTCCCAACTTCGGCCTTGCTGGTCTCCCACGCGATTTTTCGTCACACAAATCAAGCTGGTGTTGCATTAGAGAAGCGGGGGAGGAATTGACGGGATGGACACGCCTTCTCGTGTTCTTGATCTACTCATTCAGCTTGAACCATCTTTTGAGTTATTTATGTCTGGTCATTTCGCGCCGCGTTAAATTCGTGATTTTACTTACTTATTCAAATCATAGAATGAACTGCTGGAGCTCATATCCTGAAAAACCAGCAAGTAAAGAACGACAACTAACTCCAGCCCTGTTCCTCAGGGTGAGTTCACAACCAGTTCACACTTGTAAAATACTCTAATCTTTCAGTGGTGCACTATCGCCGTAATTTCTAGCACCATTGCCGTATTCGTCTATATGGAGCATACTCATGTACTTGGATTTTCACAAGTTAATCCATTTGCATACTTCTCAGATTGCAACGGTCGGCAATGCCATAATAGAGGAAGAAAACTCGAAGAAGTTATCGCCTTATCCTTATGGTTGGATTGATCTAATTCAGAGTCTGAATTCTACTTTCAGATTCAAATGAAATCACCCGATTAATGAATTGCTTCTGGCCGATTCTCACTGGAGATGACTTGGCACTTCTTGATCCCCTCGAATTATCTGCGTAAATGATTATTTCTCGAGTATTTGAGTGCCAATTCAACTCAATCTCGATCCGTAACTCTTCAGGACCATTGAGTGCCAACCAAGAATGAGCCGACTATTTACACTGCACGAAACAGGCATTCTGATTCCGCAAGTAGTAAACAACGATTTCAGTCGAGTCGAGTGAGAAATACCGATGGAAACTCAAATAATGGGATCTATCTCAGGTGTATGTACAGATCACTCGATAACAGTTCTTCTCCAGAACAACCTGTAGGTATTGTATTTTAATCCAGTTAATATATCCTATTGTAGCTCTCTACTGAAGGACCTACATATCTTGTCGGAACGAAGAAAGTTGCTGTGAAATGCTCGCGGAACGAGTCTCTAATCTATTCGAAAGAGTTCTTTAACTTCGCAGCTCAGCCGAAACTCGTGAGTTGAGATCAGTCTTTCATCTGAAGATTTTCGCATTTACAGGCTAAGATTCATCGAAAAGAATCGGATGATGTGAGCGTTTTTATTTTCTGGCAATAAGCAAAATAAACGGTGAAAACAAAGGGTGAAAGTAGTGAATCAAATGGAACTTTGAAGATAACAGACTAGAAATTTGATGTTCAGTTACATCTAGCTCTATCTATCATCGCCCTTGATTCCGTGTCTCTGGATGAATTCCGACGTTTGATGCCTCTTTCCGCTCGCTACATGAAGTACCTCGGATTTATTGACAGTGAAATGTTCAACAAGGTGATTTCACTCCCATAAATGATTATTAAATATGGATTTAGAAAAACTTCGGCGAGACGATTGAGGATATTGTTAGTAGTGGAGAGAAGCCCGTATGGGAAGTGATGAGAGGTACTTTCTTCGGAGGTTTGTGAGACTCACACCCTCTTGCAGATCGTGGATGCATCTCGTACGTCAGTGAACTGACGAACTCTAGCATTGACTCTTCCACCATCGATTTCTTCTCCAACGACTCATCTACCAATGAACAGTGTACTCAAGAAGGAACACTAACTGCAGTTGAAAATTTGGAAGCACTGGAACGATTCCACCTCCATTACTCTCGCCAATGCACATTCTCACTGCAAACCGTGCGAGGATTCAGAGAGCAGCAGAAGAACAGTGTGGGATCAGCATCAACTGAAATTCAATATCGTATTTCAGAGAATGGATCGACTCGCTGGTTCAGTAAACTGGCTGCTCTGGACGCCAAGCTTCGGTGAGGGTGAAAGTCCTAAAGAATGAATAATACTAAACTCAGATGGACTCTGGAGAGACTCGTCGCGAACAATATCGCTGCGAAGACTGCCATTGTTGTAATGGGCAATCTGGGTAACAAGCACAACACGGTTGGTGACAGCATCATTCGTACCGTATCAGTGCTAACTTTCTAGGACACTCTGGCTGGTCGTGTCCAACAGTCGACTCCTCTCTTCTCCATTCGACTACCGCATGGATTCAGAATCAAACGACCCGATGAGGCAGCGATGCTGTTCAGAAACAGAAAGAGGTTCAGTGATGTGCAAGAGCTAATTGTTGATCGTTGTTTGTTATAGATTTACTACTAACGAAGACATTGCGGAGACTCTCCACCACATTGCAAGAGGATTCGAGAATAAAGTTGATGTCGTTAGAGAATTCGAAGCGAATGGGCTAGGTGATATTGGGATCACAAGGCAATTCTCAAGATTTCATTCAGAGAAGGCGAGACTCAATCCGGCCTCGCTCTTCGTAGATCTCTACAATGAGTGGAGGAGATGCGAATGGTTCGGAATAGACGAGGCAGCTTGTCAATGCCAGCCAAGGAGAAATGGCAGAGCGAAGGCCATTGGAAGGTTTGAATTTCGGGCTCATCCATGGAATGATAGATTTTTTCAGAGATTCTCCTGAACACTCCGCCGTCATAAATTTGATCGCTAATGAAGTCCTTCGTCTTCCGTGCATTCGAGAATTATCGACGGTTGTGAAAATCATCTTGGCAAATGTTGAGAGTGATAATATCAGGGCGATGCTTTACAAGTGTTCGAGTCCAAGTGGATTCCATCGCACTCATCAGAGAACATCACGGAGTTTGAAGAAGGATTGACTCCTCGAGGAGATATTGAATACTTCAGAATCGAACAATACGTGGGTTGTAAATAGGGTTATCTAAACGGAGAACGGCGAACCGTCTCCCTCATTCTCCATTGCGAACAATCCGTAATGCGGTCGACCCCCATCATTTCATATGCGGATCGCCGAATGATTACGGCGATCCGTTATTCTCATTCGTTCGCAATCGATCTGGGGAGGTCTGTCCCCCTTGGTGAAGGGAGGGAATTGATTGAGTTTCATTCTCCCTCCACATCCTCATTCGATTACGGATATCCGTAATTGCACGGCCGATTACGGATTGCCATAATTCTCAAAATGAAAGGGAGAATCGATTCGGTTAACCGGTTAGAAATCCGTATAGACAATTCTAGTTGTAAATATTATTTTCGAAATTATCAGCGAAATTCGTAATAAAAAAATTCCATAGGTTGTCGTTCGTGAGCAGCCATTCCGCGAGTTTTGGACGATAAAAGTGAGAGCGCACGTACGACACGACACAAAACGAGACAAGTTAGTGCTTTCATTGACCTTAAAGTTGAACTATACGCTATCCTTCAGATATAAACTACTCGGAGAGATAGTGATTATTCAGAATCCGGTAGCAGATTGCACGGTGAGAAGATGAAGCGACTGGATCGATCACTTGATTTTGCAGGTTCAACGAATACATGATTTCTGCCAGTTGTGTACAGTGCATGGATTCGATGGCCCTTTGAGGAAAGAAGAAAGCGAGTTTGAAGGAGATCAAGAATTGATCTCTGCAGTTACTCATCTATAGATATTATGCTCTGCTTTGTACATAAAGGACAGTTCTGCTAGTATTATTCTACGGGCGAAAGAGCTTGCTGAGCAACTTTGTTCAAATGTATTTATGATGTCGAGCTTTCATTCATGAGTCAATTACTTGTTCTCAGGTTGTTTTCAATCAATTTACGATAAAGATAAAGTCTCTGGCATTTTTTCAACCAACTCACATTATTGACAACCGCCCGTCGAGACTCATTGTGTGCATTGGGCTTGGTATTTGAATAACCGATAGGGAAGAGTTGTCCCTCACTTTGCTTTAGTCTAGATTGGTATCCAAAATGGATTCAACCTTCAATCTCAACAATCTTCCTCCGGATATTATCAGAGAAGTGATTCAAGCTGGTGACAATTCAATGAAGGATATTCGTTTGGTGAGATTTTCGATTTTATACCCTCGTGATATCTTTATTCAGATCTCCCCTACTTGGAACATCCTTGGCAATGAATATCTTGATAATCGGAAGCGTTTTCTATCTTTGGAAAGAGTCTATCTATTCACTGCTCCGGAAACAGATGAGGTTGACGACACGGGAAACAAGAACCGTGAAGTGAAGATGTGTGCAAACTTGTCGGAGAGGTATTCGGGCGGACTGGGAATCGGAGAATGGCTAAGTGTCTCCCAGAGACATGACGAGGTTAGTATTCTCAAAACTTCTCATCAATCTAAACTATTTTGTAGAAAGTGATCGAAGTGAACAGTAAGCCTCAACGAATCATACTTACAAAGAAGGGCGAAGATGATCCTTTCCTCCATCTAATCTGTGCAATCATCGTCTTCTCGTTCGCTATGAACGCTGCCTTCTTTTCGTGGATCGGATTGTTGTTCACACTAGTCGCAGTTCCTATCAATGTCAACTATCTCTTCAACTGCCGTCGGAGAAAACAGAAACGAGTTCGCGGGAATCTCACTCGATTCTTCTCAATGACAGCACGAATCGAAACTCTTGTGATTGAGAATTTTGAAGCTAGCACAGAGAATGAGGAAGGGACAAACGAAAATCGCCTCATGGAGGAAACGAAACGAATATTGGAAACTGTCAAAACATCATTTGAAAGAAGTTCGCAGGAAATCGATAATCGAAATGTGTCGCAATCATCGAATCGAGAATGTTTTCATAGCAGCTCCGTTCCTGAGGAGATCTTTTTGTGAGTCCACGAAGAATCTTTGAGATAAAAACCCAATACATTTCAGTCGATTTTGTGGTCGAACTGACTGCTCTGGGAATCACACTTGATATTTATGAACGGTTGTCCATCAGAGCGATTGACACAAGTTATTGGGACAAAATGTCTGACGATCTGAAAGTGAAGAATGTTGCTATGAGATATTCTAGCATTGATCAATCAACAGTGCGGGAATACTACAAACGTTGCGGATTTGCAGTAGCAACTCATTTGCGATTCGCCAAGTTTGCTCCAGTGCCAATGGAATATCTTAAGCCACTCGAAAAATCGAGAGGTTTCGTTCTGCAAAGGACGCTGAATGATACTTAATGCTCAGTTTTTCGCATGTTCAACACAGTTTTGTTTGAATTGAATCAAATGTACACAATACGTTAATGTTCTCCTTGAAAATCTTCCCTTACACTTGTAACGATAAAGTGAATGGATAAATGTGATTAGATGAAATGCTTGAGAGATCTGCTGAAGCTGCAGCAACAGTGCCACTCGCTCTTTTTTCTCTTCTCCTCTATTCCCACTCTTTCGTTCTGTTACTTTCTCTACACTCGAGTGAGAGTACACCATGGGCAAACAAACCGTTCTCCCCTCCAAATAACAGCATAGATCTCCCTTACTCACTTCACTTGATCGTGATCTACGGAACAGTTGACTACTCTGAATCGTCTGACTTGCTGGCACTAAGCAGTGTGAGCTTCCAATGAGATGATATGTCTTTATCGTCGTTGCCCGTACAAGTTATTTCACTGAGATCATAGACACCTTCTCCTCTGGAGATCATCAGTTGTACTTCCCTAACCACCTCCAAGCCGCTATCCACACGATCGTTCCCACTATGTACACAACTCCGTTGATGATGTGGATGAGATTGAGACCAACCGCAGAGAAGACCTCCCTGGAATAGAGAGCATTGATGAGGAAAGGAATTGAATCAACTGACGCTCCGTAGATTGGCCCCACTATCTGCACGATATCATCCGCAATCACGTACAGAGACTGCATCCGATTCTGAGAAGGCATTTTCATTAGCTAGGCCATTTTCATTAGGCATCGAGACGAACCTGATCAATCTTTCCGATCATCTTTGAGTAGATTGTATCCAGACTCAAACCAGCAGCAGGAATGGCGAAACTGTTCGTGATTATGAGAATAATGAGGTACGGAATGATGTTCACCGCCTGAATTGGGAACTTTTCCTCTCAGGAATACTTGATAATAGCGTACCAGTTGCCTATCGCACCAGGAGTATTCTTCCTCGTTGCATCCAGTTCGGGTCGTTTCTGAAAAGATTCCTTTGAATCAGACTACACAATAAGATTGAAAGGTTGATCGTGAAAAATGAGGAATTCTGACCATTGAATGGTTTCAGAGGATTGGAAGAGAAGGGGAAGGGGTAAGTGATGATGTATCCAACAATGACGACGATTGTAGAGAAGATGAAGAGTACGCGGCAACTCACACTGGGAAGAGATTCGTGATGCGAATAATCGAAAATCACCACTCACTATCTTCCCAGTTTGCAGAAGAAGAAGAGTAGAGATAGAGCGAGAGCCAGACAGCCGACGGTTACCTGAAAAAGAAGATGAAAATCAGACATTCTTTTCCGAAATTCACCTGCGAGATGGCAATAACCAGCACAGCATTCTGCCCCGTCAATGCATACATCACAGTCATCACTGGTCCGGCCAGTCTGAAACTCTTTTTAGTGAACGGGGACAGATGGAAGATCGCTTACGCAGATGTCGTTGACGTCGCCAGATCAGAGACGATTACCTCGAAGATAACGATGGAAATCAGAATCCACGGAAGATGAAGTGATCGAAGATTGGCGAATCGCTCGCGAATGGCAGTGAAGGAGAACACCGGCGTTTTCACTGAAAATAGTCCATGATTTTCATTCGAAGACAAGCAGCGAACCTTCCTCCTCATCCTTAGGATCATCGAGACAAACGATGATCAGAACGATGGCTACGATGTTCGTAATGACAGCGAACCAGATCGGAGCTGAAAGCATTCATCCCCAGATTTGGAGAAAACCAATGAAAATACCGGTGAAAATGTTGAGATTGATGTGGGGGTAAATGATTCTCGCTCCAGGATAAGGGAGGCCGGAGAAGCAAATTTGCGCCACTGCAAATATTGTTGGCTCATCTCATTTCATGGTGTTCAGACTCACGAGGCCCAATGATGACTGACATCACATTCGCTCCATTCTGAAGGGCGTATGCTGTCGATCGATTCTCTTCTGAGGTATGGCGAGCGATGTACGAACGGAGAAGTGGAGAGGTACCTGAATGTGCACTTGTCGTTCATGAATGGTGAATCTGCCGAATAACTCACCGAATCCAATACCAATGAGCAGATAGCACGCGAACATCCACCATCTTCTATTCACGGGAATGAATTCAACGAAGATGTACATTATGCATGCGGTCAAAGTGATCAATCGCCCAACGAGCATCGGAATTCTGAGTGTGATTTGATTAACTAAAAACTGCCTAATCAAAGCTTACTTGATTCCGGACATTTTGTATGCCCAGATTGCGAAGACAAAGGCGAAAATAGCATGGCCGGCCTTGCTCACTGCGACTGCGATCCCATAGAAGGAGGATGTGGCTTCGTGATCGATCTGAAGAACAATGAATAACTCAAAGCATCACATCATGCCTTGGAGTAGCACTGCCCCAGCGAGTGAGCGAGTGATTGCTTGGCAATTTCATTAGAGTAGAATCAGCTCACCGTATTCATGTATGGCCACTCCCCAACTGCTAGAATACTACTCTCGACGTTGCAGAGAAAAGTGAGAATGACCGCGATTACGGGTCGTTTCCACACGACCCAAGTCCATTTCTACAAAATGAGGATTTTGTGGGTCAAACGTCAGAAAGCCGTCGTACCTTTTCATCGACTTCCTCCACTCTCTTCACGTCGAATTCCTTCCTGCTACCGAGGCAACATCTCATTTCGTTCTGAAGAGGCACGGATCAGAAGTAAAGGAGCAAAAATAGGAGCAACGGAAATGCAACAATGTTATGCAGAATGAGATGAGTGGGGGAGAAACCGGGTCGAAATCCTATTATATGCCGCGAAGTAGCTTCCATTCTGACTCATAGACTAACATCGACGGAACAAGTCAACTGTTACTTTCTCTGCTTCGCACGCAAAATCACACTACGGACGGCTTTTCGATCTCACATTGAGAATTCTCTGTCATTTTACAGAGTATTTTGGCAGTAGTAGATACATTTTCTTCTTTATTTAGTGTCCCGATTAATAACTACTGATTCCGTTTTGTTCACAGAAAGTGTATTTGAATAACATTCCGAAGATAGATGTTTGCGTGTATTTGTTTCTCGATTGAACAAAGCCTTTTTTGTGATAATACCAGTCGTCATTGTGGAATTTGGCCGAGAAAACTAGACAATCTCAATCCAAGTTATTCTAAAACTCCTTTCAATGTTTGCACTGTACTTGAGTAGGAACCGAGTGCAAGTGTAACATCGTTCGGAATAAAATACCTCCCCCCCAATTGTATTATCCGTTTGAGTGCATCGACTAGGCTTTATTGTATGTGATTCACTCCTTTATCTACTGATATGAGCGACATTACAATTCGATTCCTTTTTCGTCACAGACATCTCTTTTCCACTGCTCGATTTGCGCAGGAGAAAACGAGTAACGAAACTGAAGCGAGATTATTGTCTGAATATCGGAGGAAAGGCTCGTACTTTTTGTACTGTTTTACGAAGAAAAGGGTAGCTAGAGGATTCGAAAGCGTCGAGAAGGAAGCACTCTCAAATTTAGAAATTCACAAGATCTCAGTGTTACGAACTCACAAGTGTGATGATACTTTCAGAGAGTTCCGTTGGCTCGAAAAAATGCAATCCTTGGGCGAATGTTATCACTATAGCTCCGAATAGGAGAGTTGGTTGTATTGTAGTGTAGAGAAGTGCCTGAGGCATTCTTTTTTTCCTGCTTTCTCCACCTCTTCAACTCACCTTCATGAACGATTCGTGCATTCGCTTCGTTTTGAAGCTCATTGTTGTCGATCGAGCGATTGTTTTGAGAAGCTAAGATATTGGTGATGATCTATGCGTGGTCTGATTAGCCTACCTTTATACAATAATAGGAGATCGTTAGATAGGCAGGAATGGGGAAAGTAACCGTGGAGACAGTGAACAACATCGGCGTCACGTTTTCCGCACTCATTCCAACTGATAAATACCGTCTGATTTCAAATATACGTCATTTCATACCGAACACAAGTGATGAAATGTTCACGTGGGGATGATGGGAAAGGATAACCGAGGCACTCTGAGACTCGCTCGCAGTGTAGAATGTACACTGAAGAACTTGAGGTGACTTCACCAAGTTGTCTGCTCTCACCATGTAGATCAAAATGGGAGAAGGGAGGATGAAGAGCATTGAACGAACGAGGAATGCACCCGGCAACCATCCTCCCAGTGCTGCACTTCTAAAGTGCGATCTTCATGAATACAGCTGTCAGAGGAATGATCGATTACCTGTACCAGATCGAAAATGTGATGAGAATAATAACGTAGAAGAATAAATTCATTATTACAGTCTCAAGAAACCAGCAGAAGTCTTGACTGATAAGTGTGCATGGACCCTTCAAACACTGTCGCTTTGAAATTTACCAATACAACACCAACCTGATATATGAACACTGTGAACGGCCATTGGAATATGAGTCTGAAAAGGAGGGATTGAGAGATGAGAATTGCAAAATGTCTTACCTCTCTTGAGTCATGAACTCCGAAGATATTCGAATGAAATCACAGAATGCAATGTTGAACTGAATGATGGAGTAAGCCTGAATTTGTCTTCAGAGAAACTCCGGCAGTGCGGAAAGAACCTTTATTTCCCTCGTTGTCGATAATATAATGGCTAGCATCAGAATCGAATTCGCGGGAAGGCCAATGAGCAGGAATATCGAAACAATCACAGTGATCAGCGCCATGTCTGAAATAAGTAATCACAATTTCAGACAGACTCGTGAGGTTTAGACTATCTCAATCTCTCTAGGGAATGGAAGAAAAAGACCATGCGAGGCTAATTAGAGTCTCTCTCAGCCTACACAACGCGGTAATGATATAGCTTCCGCCTCTTGTCCTTGAGAGGATGCGATCGCACCTCCTAATCAGTGAAAGAGAGAGCGAGTTCGAAATGAATAACTACGCCAACTTAGCGGTGTATATCACGGAAATGCCGACAATGCAGCTGAAATTGTGCTTCTTCCTGCAACAGATTGTGGGTGTGAAAGAGAATTCAGTTTCACCTGTCCTGTCTGCATCAATTGATCCATGACCACTATTGAATCAGGATGTGATTGTGACGCAAATGATTCCTCACGTAGAACCTGTTTGTAAAAGGATATCTGAGAAATTGTGGTGCCGGTCAAGTGGCCTCAACTCATCTGCGTTCTATTCGAAACTGCTCGGCAAACGCTAATTAAAATCAGCACCTGGAAGTTAATGTCTATCAGTTCGAACTTTGTAGTACATGTGATGTAATATTTACCAAACCAACTTCGAGATTTTTGTGTGATAAGGTGTGCTATCTAACTCTCTGGATTCTCGAAATTCTCTAGTTTGTTGCAAACATGAATGATGTAGAAGAAGTGCGTGAGTCTAGAAAGGTCATAAATCTCAGTTCCTCACGGGATATGTAGCATCTAGCGTTCACTAGAACAGGGCTTTGCTTGTCTGCATCCAATAACTCATCGACTTCACTCTACACACTTTCGACTTTCGGTAAATTCATACTAGCTGTACTCGTTCGTTATTCCATCATCAATGTAAATTGATCGTGTCCTGGCAATGATGTTTTAACCTGTTTCCCATAGAGTCGACTTCCCACAACCAAAACCCATCGAAAAAAATGACACTTTCACACGGACGTCAGCTATCCATTCGAAGTAAAGCATACGTATAATCAATTGGTTCTTTCTTTGTCGTTCTAAATGGATCTTTCACCCGTTGAATGGGCAACTTTGATTGGTGCGTTGCTCAGATTTTTTTTCTAAAACGAAAGAGTATTTTAGCATCTGGAGCTGAAGTGATTGCGTGTTTTGGTTACTCATACTTGGTTGAGTCGATCAGAAGATCGCATCTTTCTAAACTACGTTTCTATCAATTGTTAATAGCGACCGGTTAGCATAAAAACGAAAAATGAGCTGATCAAAGGTGTTCAGCAATCGCTGGAATCGGAAACGCGCTAATCATCGTCTTTATGCGATGTTTCAACCAAGTCTTCTACTCAGGACCGCGATTCGGTAGATTATCTAAAGACATAGCAAATTGTATCATCGATTCAGGAACACTCAACAATGTTCTCGCCTATGGAAGTCATTTCTTCAATTTTGCACATATCGCAATGAAGATCCTTCAGGTTGACATCTTGACAAACTATTTACACATCTTCACTTTTAGGTTGCCAATCGATTCACTGCAATGAACTTCCCAACGAAGCAGGATTTAGTGAGTGTAACACAAGTTATAGTAGAAAGAAGACAGTCAAACTCAGATCTGGACAAAGGGGAATGCTGCTATCGCTGTCGCTGCTGCTTATCTAATTCCAATAGCTGGATTTGCCTTCATGATCGATCAGGTCGCCATTACACTTGGAATTATCTTGAGTGATGTTCTTCACTGTCAGCCCGCAATTTACATTCCTCTTCCCGGTGGAAGGGTGACGTATGGAAGCATTCCAGCTAATGTCCAATTGGTGATTAAGAGACTGTCTCGGGAAAAATTCAGCATCCCGCGGACATCTCCCTAGCACAAAGATCCAGCCCTCCCCACTACCATGGCATGAGAGGGTCGGGGCCCCTGATCGATGAAGTGGTGGTTATGGGATTCCTCGTCGCGTTTGTGGTGCGCCATGTGCGCGGGAAGTTCAAAAAATAAATTTTCATATATTCTCAACCGAACAAGCTAGAGTCGAAATTCTTTTTGCATTGTGTTAGTGAGCTCAAATGTGCAAACTTTCAACGGAAACTTTATTTCAACGTCGCTTCTAATATCTATTTTGCAAGTCCAGGAGGCATTTTTCTTTGATTTTTTCCAGCTTTTCGAAGGGGGAGCAAGGTCCCACATATCACACAG
>LS496369.1:174669-223158 GCA_900490845.1 Pristionchus japonicus | reverse complement strand
CTGTGTGATATGTGGGACCTTGCTCCCCCTTCGAAAAGCTGGAAAAAATCAAAGAAAAATGCCTCCTGGACTTGCAAAATAGATATTAGAAGCGACGTTGAAATAAAGTTTCCGTTGAAAGTTTGCACATTTGAGCTCACTAACACAATGCAAAAAGAATTTCGACTCTAGCTTGTTCGGTTGAGAATATATGAAAATTAATTTTTTGAACTTCCCGCGCACATGGCGCACCACAAACGCGACGAGGAATCCCATAACCACCACTTCATCGATCAGGGGCCCCGACCCTCTCATGCCATGGTAGTGGGGAGGGCTGGATCTTTGTGCTAGGGAGATGTCCGGAAAAATGGCGAAATGATAAATTTTTACGGAGACAGTCTCTTAATTTTCTCTGAATTTTAATTCATCATCCTAATATTTTAGTTTTCGAAGGGAATATCATCAGGGATCACAGCTCTATTCATTCTGCTAACTGTTCCCATGAATGTTTCTCTCTGTCTTGGAATGCGGAGTATGACGCAAAGCAGTGTGAGGAGAATCACATCGGGAAGAACTTGGTGAAAAACATCTCTCAGGGAGCGAAGTCGCGTAAAGAACGTGTGTATGTTATATACACCGTTGTTCTCACGCTATCGAACCTTTTCAAGTGCATGCATCAGGTAGTTCTCCGTCTTGGGGATTAAAAATGTAGCCTATTGTCGCTTAAAATAAGGGAGCATTTGATCATTCCTCCAGCTCATTTGGATGTATGCTACACTGTCATTCAACAACAACCTAAATTTACTCTGTATTTGGTCGGTGAGTGAAAAGAGCTGAGCTTGGGAGTAGAATAAGATTTCTCCAGTATGCTTACCCGACTGCTCTGACCATCTACACTCCTCCAATTGCTCTGATTACAGTCCGGGTTGTTTCCCTAGTGAAAACAATCCATCCCGGCCGGGCCGGGATGGTCCCTGGCGGTCCCAAACGCATTTATTCGTCGAGGAGTGAGAGAATGGAGAAAACCCGGTATTGTCGTGAAGCTCGTTGGTTGTACAATCGATTCATAGCAACAAAATATTTTAATTTGACATCAGCAATTAGATAATTGACGTTGAAGTGACCTGCGTTTTGATAAACATTTAGGAAAAGATTGGATGAGATTACTGTAAGGAGAAAAGTCCAAACTGTTTTTCGATTTTCCATGCAAATTACTCAAGTTCTAATCCAATTTTCTAATTACTGAAGTCAAATTAAAATATTTTGTTGTTATGAATCGATTGTATAGGGCTGTTGCATAAGTCTTTTCCAATTTGGAGCATCTAGTTCAAGCCCTCCTAACTAACTTGAGGTAAATCTTTAAAATCTAGTTCGGTAGTGTTGCTTAGTGCTTCGAGTCAATATTATGATCATACTGTGGAATCGTTCCGTGCTTGCTTGGTTAGAGAATAATTGAAGAATTTATAAATGTGAAAACTTCCAAAAAAATCAATTTTTTTTCAAACCGCTTGTATTTCGTGGAGAAAAATGGCTTCTTGTCGACCTCGAAATTTCTGAGAAGCCCAAAGGCTACTCTTCATTTTAGCGTTGAAAAGAATTTTGTACAGTCAGTATACACAGAGTAAGAAAATATTGAACCTGATCAACAACGAGTGACCACTGTTCACGGGATCAGCTTTATCTATTCGAGGTTTGGTAATACCGGGCCCAAGTCGAGTGCGATCAAATCATCGCATATAGTGCTCAGTCATCCTATGAAAGAATTGGCTCAGCTTTGTTTCATCATTCGAGAATATGAGCTTTAAAAAGATTGCAATTTCAGGAGAAATTCCTTAAATTTTGGATTTCGAATGATTTCGGCCAAAGCTTGCATCTCTCAAACAAAGAATCCTAAAAATCTGTGATTGTGAGAAGTTATCACACTAGGGTTGGTCTTTCACATAGGCACGATAGTACGGAATTTCAAGCCCTCTGGGCAACGAATCACATGCAAAAGTGTCAATTTTGATCAACAATTTTCGCCTACAAGGTTTCAAAAAATGTAGGTCACGAATGGTTATTCAGTTGTCCATTACCAAAGTATACTAAGTCAACACACATATGTGCTACACATTTGTGAAGAGGATTTCCTTCTGTCTCTATCGGCAAAGATTTATGGCATGATAATCTAAATTCTTTAATTCTCACAAAAACGATGTTTGTTTTCAACGCCTGTTTCCAAAGAGGCATGCATGGCAGATGTGCTAGCATGTGATAGTATTGTAGCTCAGTTATTGCACTGCACGCTAGTGGCATTGGTAAGGCCCTAGAAAATTCTTTGAAGGTGAGCCAAATTCTCAAAATGCGAGCTCGACTTCCGATCTCGGTGTCTTTGGAACGTCACTGTTCTCGCACTATTTATCATACTGGCTCGACATAGTGAGCGCTAGAGAGAGGGTCCTAGTCCTTGTCTAAAACAGAGAACCTGATGAATATCGATCTTCAACAAAGGAGAGATTTGATAAAATATAAGAGTGTTGAAATTGGAAAAGACTTATGCAACAACCTGATATAACCAACGAGCTTCACGACAACACAGGGTTTTCTCCATTCTCTCACTCTTCGACGAATAAATGCGTTTGGGACCGCCAGGGACCATCCCGGCCCGGCCGGGCGGATTGTTTTCACTAGGGAAACAACCAGGACTGTATAATGTCGAAAGAGGTACTGCACAGCTATTGAACCCATATTTCTCCTGGATGCCATATGTAGGTTCGACTCGTCGTCTTCCGTTTCATTCGCTCTTCGAATCCTTCTCCTGCATCGAGAACCTCTCAGCAAACTGCTGTTGCCACGAGGAATAATCACTGACTTCATAATAATTGATGTTTTGGATCATACGCATTATGAGCAATTACGAAGATGGTTTTAGAATTAGAAAATGAAATTCTGTGTCTGATTCCATCAACATTACGATGCGTTTTATAAGCGTCAGCTTCCCTTTCGACCACTCCTTTCTTATTAGTTCGTGCTGATAGGCTCATATGTGCTCATCTGTGAACCTCTCCCCTAGTTCTGATCAACAGTAACTAGCCGAAACTACGTTTCGTCTATCGCCTGCGGCGGGCATGTACGCCGGGTCATGTTTGTAGTACAATTGCGCACTACGTTCAGGCCATTCGAACGGAAAAATCGGCGCTTCCTGCGTTTAGTACCACATTTTAGACGATTTCCGGTGAAAGTAATAAATCTGACCCACCGAACTACGTCTGACCCAATGAACCACTTTGGTATACTGTAATCGGGTTACGGTATCGATTGACGATTAAAGTCATAAATGTGACCCAGCGAACTCGGGTTGACCCAACGCCACTCCGGGTTACTGTAGTCGGGTTACGGTATTGATTATTTATCGATTGGTGGTCGGCAAAAGATGTTTGACGGCGAAAGGATTCGAACCAACGACTATGATTTTTGTAACCGCGCCCCTTAGCCACTCGACCATGATAAAAATTTAAAATCTTTTCCATAAATATTGCCATCCTGTGTTGCATCATTTGCGCGCAAGAGCTGGTTGCTCAGGTGCTCGTAGCGAAAAATCACAAGTTTGACCCAACTCTAATATCGATTTTTCTCGCGGATGCGCGGACGGATTCCGGGGAAATTGGTGCACGCGCGCGTAGATCCGGGATTGACGTTTACTGACATGGGAATTTTTATGACACCGTTAGTGGTTTTGCCAGAAATTGAAAAGAATTTTTTTTTGTCCGTACGCACACACATACAAACACTATATTTTGATATTTTTCTCGAAAATTCGCTTACGTATGCCCGGATTTTTTTGTGCGTAATCACCTTCCCTCGCGGACGACGCACCATCGCCGGGAATAGTGCCGCGCCGGAAACCCGCGATCCCGAAAAGCTGTTCATTTTTAGTAAAGCAGGCAATAACAGCATCGAGAAAACAAGAGCCAAATGAAGAAAGTGCTCTTCTTCTTCCCTCGTCATTAACTCCCTCGAGAGAGTACAGCCATTGTCATCGTATGGATTGGACAGTCGCACCTTCTCTCACTTCTCACTCTATCGATGAATGTATTGATTTCTATTCTCTGCTTTCTCGTCCTTGGATTACTCGGAATCGCTGCCAATTCTCTATTACTACTCGCTGTGTACAAGAAGTAATCTATTGATTGTTTACCGGCAATCAACAAGATCAATTCAGCACTCCGAAGACATTGACAAATTATTCAATTCTCATTGCCAATTCGGCCATCTTGGACCTTCTAGGAGCTTTCGCATGCCTCATCACCGTACCAAGGTACTCTCCTTGTCCAGTTCATAGTTCATCTACCCTTTCAGACAGCATATGAGTAGTTCTTCCCTCTTGCTAATATTTGATGGCCCATGCAGTTACTTGAATGAGCAGTTGTGTTGGGCATCTTTCAGTAAGCAACTGAGCTATTTATACCGTAAATCCTTTCTATTTCTGGTTTTCTCGTCTATTCTCTGGTTCTTTCTCACTATCTTCTGTGTACATCTTTCGCATTTCGACTCTACGTCGTCATAAGAGGCAGATTGAGCAAAATTGTACCCAGAAAAGGGCAGCAACCGTTATTCGCAATAACTTCGTTCAGAATATTTGCGCTTCACTTCTAATTGTAAATGCTCTGAATCTAGTCGTATTCTTCGGAATATTCTGCGAGTTTGAACACACTCATACGTCGGAACATTTGACATTCAGGAACAGTACGATAGGTAAGAGTGAGAGTGGTATTTGTGAACCCTTAGTTGCATCTTTAGGTATATTCAATGTGAGTGAGAGACTCCCTACTCAACTGACTCTCATCTACATCATTGTTGCTTCGCCAATCGTATTCAGTTTCTGTCTGTGGATGCGAAGCCGAATTGTGTTCAACCTTGAACAGAAAAAGGTTCTTACACAGTTATCGAACCTAATGACAACCGCATTTCAGCTGGGAATGAGCACCAATTCGCACATGATGCATCGAATGTTGTTGAGAGTAAGTAATATCAGTCTCACTCAGAGTGAACAAATGTACTTACAGGCGCTTAGAGCTCAATTGCTCATTAGTTTCATCGCGTCATTCGGCTCTTCTCTCTTGATTCTTTCTATTTTCGATGTCTTGCGATCGCCTATGCTGAATTTCGTGCAGCTAGTGGTTAGTTCATTTGAAAAAAATATCTTACTCGATGTGTGAAGTCATTGTGAAAGAATGAAATGGGTTCAAATTTAGGTCAACTGTTCTATACTGATCGTGTCTCCTGTGGTCAATTTATCCTATGTGAAACCGTACAGGGAGTATGTTTCTTATCTCATATTTTTAGTGATTTATCGCGGTTTTCAGGTACATCTTGTACAAGCTGCTCAGTAAACATAGTCTACATCCACCCGCTATTAGCTCGTCCAAAACGAATCCTGCATGGTAAGCTGATAATTATTTATTCTATCATGGATACGTTCAGGTCTACGACATTCAATTAACGAAATGAGTGTTATTATCAAAGTGAGATACATCGTGTTCTACATATCGCGAGCATCGCAGAGCTATTCGATCAATTCTTTCGACGACAAAGGATTGATGTCATAACAATGTATGGATATCAGGGCAACTATTAATTATTTTCATCGAACGTTTTTATAAAGAACTGTGAAAGCACTGTTATGTGTTTGCGATTCTTTGTTGACCGATTTCCCATATCTCTTAGAGAGCTCTCTGATCCTGAACATAAATTTCAAATTTACGTTTACTTTTTTTCTGAATAACTAAAAGCACTGTCTCACTTCTGACGATATTCTGATGTTAGAATACAATCTGCGATTGGGTTGAACAGAGTTCCGCAAGCCATGAGAGAGCACAGATATGGAGATGAATCAGAAATATCAAGCCTGAATATTTTATTGCCCCACTTATTTCATAACTAGATCGTATCTAACCTGGAAAGTATGGTGAAATTACAAATTAGTCCTGGCATGTAAACGAATAGTAGGGAGAACACTGCCTTCGAATATTGCGATATTGAATGGAGATGCTTGGGCAAGCAATAAATTACCTGACAACTCAGCGTTCGAAGCAATCTCTGGTTCAGTCTTTTCAATTTGATTGATCGAGATTTACCGGAAGTGAATCGATACAATCCTATTCCGGAAAGCTGAATATTATGACTCGCCGATCGAAAAGAATGTATTCGCTCACAACCATCAGGGAGATGTTGCATACTCCAAACAAAAGGAACAGCGAATAAGTGAAGTAATTGATTGCGATGTATCCAAATAGGGGACGCTGAAACATTCAAACTGAAGTCAAATAATACAAGACCTTTCACTTCTTGGGATATCGCGTAAAAGAACTCCTTAGTGAAATCGATTTTGAGATTTGACGAGAATTTTTTCGCAACAATGGATCTAAAATATTTTGATAGCACATTCACTGCCTTTTCAATCATCTCACCTCATTTGTTGATCTGGATGAATCACGAAATCTATGGGAATAATCGAAAATAGTAGTTCCAGAACGAAAAGAGACTTGTAAATTCGAGAGCGATCTTGTAACCATCTCTTGAGCTTATTTCTGAAAGTAATCATTCCCCCCCCCCAAGACAACCAATCTATTTCTTACTCGCTAATCAGGAGATATCTCTGCACGAAATTGTATGCGATTACTATGAATAGCGTATTGTGTGATGAGAGAAAAATGAATATGATGACTCGTCCAACTTTTCTCGCAGAAACGAACAAGAATAGCGACCCATCAGAGATGAATGTCTGAAACTATTCTGTTCTTCTCTGAACAAACCAGTAACTTACAAACGCGCACACGCACTGACTAACTGCGAAGAAGAAACTTGCGAATACTCCGAGATAGTAGTTCTTCGTGTAGTAACCGAGTTGCTTCGGAGGGAAGAATATGATGAAAATTAAGAACAACCCGTTGAGCACAGAAGAGACTCCTCCAATCAAATTTGAAGACATTAGAAGGAAATCCATGAATACTTAGAGATCCAGATTGATTCGGCTTTTGTAAGAAAGACAGATGAAAAATCCTCGTTATTACTTGCTCAAGTAGCAAACACATAAATCATTTCTAGGATAAAACTAATAAATAGAGATCTCTTCAGTTCGAATCGTAATTGAGTCGCACTCTGAAGTTCCTCACGTATTGATTAGAGTGAGTTCATAATGATGTGCATGCAATGCTCTACGCAAGCCCATTATTGCGCTGACAGAAGCTCACAGATTAGAGAGGCCGTGCTCAGATAACATCCATTCTTCCTGGTTGGCATTATTATTCAGCCATTCACGGTAGGATTGAGACTGTATTTTATTCCGGTAACAATTTTTTTCTTCTAAATCTACGGTCAGTCTTTCCAAATTACAGCGAAAATTGAAGTGATTCTAATCGTTCTCTGAATGATTTGATTCCTTGTCTAATCTGATCCTCACATCACATTGACACTTGAACTTCTCCGTGTTAATCTACTCGTTAAGTCTTCTCTTTTCCATCTCTGTACTCTGTGGATGCACTTGGCTTCCTCGAACTTCCACATATTCTAGGGAAAGTTAATGGGTATGTACGTTTATCGATCATTAACACTACAAGTACTTTGGTTATTTTTCAGAAGCTCAAAAAAGTTAGGTCTCTCGAGGATTTTTGTGATGAGCGAAGTTTATTCAATAGCTTTCTGTTCAGAATGGCTTCATCCTCCGTAATTCCTCTTGTCTTCTTTCCTGCAATTGGTTGCATTGGCTTCTCATCTAATGTACTTCTGCTGACGGCTGTCTGGAAATGGTTTGGAAGGCTCATTTGCCCGATTCATTGATATTTGTTCAAGCACTCCACAAAGTTTATCAACTTACTCAATTTTAATTGCCAATACAGCCATTGTGGACGTGATTGCATCTATCGCGTGCATCATAACAGTTCCAAGGTTCGTTCACGCCATTTTCAAAGATTGATCTCGATTCCAGACAAATCACAACTTTATCTGGTTTTCTTCTCATCTTCCATGGCCCGGGGAGTTATATGGGAGAACCATTCTGCTGGATTTCGTTCAGTAAGAATATCGGGTTAATGCTCATCTACAGTATAACTATTTGCATGTCTGCTCATTTATTCCCTGCTGATGTCTCATTATTTGTTGTGCACGTCATTTGCTTTCCGACTCTACGTTTTGGTCAGAGGCCAATTGACCAAGTTGGTAAGTGAAACGTTCTGTATGCCTCGTTCTGACTATTCACAGGGAGTCGCATTGACGCTGATATTAGTGAATGGAGTAAACTTCCTTATTATTATCTCGCTCTACTTCGAGTTTACCCACACTCGTGCCAGTTCAGTGCAGTGGTTCAACGATAGTCGCATTCCGAAGGACGTTCGAAACCGAACTATCGGTCAGAACATCCCCTCATTGCATCATGCATGCTTCATCCAACTCAGGTATCGTGGATATCTCTGCTCGATGGTCAACTCAGACGATGCTTGTCCACATCTCTTCCACATCTCCCATCGTATTCACCTGCTGCTTTCTCATGCAACGGAGAATATTCTTGTTTCTCAACGAGAATAAGGTTTGCAGCGTGAAAACAAGGACGAGTAATTAATGAGATTTACAGTTTGGGTTGAGTGCGTCGTCTCTTATAATACATCGAATGGTTCTGAAAGTATGGAAACTTGAGCGGGTTGGCATCTAATAATATCCGTTGAGGCCCTACGCTCACAACTCCTAATCAGTTTTATCGCATCGATGGGTGCATCTCTCTTACTTCTTTCAATATTCGAGATACTGCGAGCACCCATTCTCGATTACTTGCAGCCTGCAGTAAGCATACCAAAAATGAAACAGCTCAACTTCTTTGCAGATAACCTGCTCTGTGCTCAGTGTTTCTGCTCTAGTCAATCTCATATTTGTGAAACCGTACAAAGAGTGAGATTGATTGCTCAGCTATTGTAGAACATTAATTACCTAGATTCGTTTTGAACTCCCTGGGGTTCCATCACAAGAAGGGCATCTCTCCGATTGCTCCTGCCTGGTATCTCAGTTGAGAATGTTAATGAGATTGAGGAGAAAAGTGATTCAGGTCAACAACAATCACTTCATGATTGAGATGATCGAAATCGAATAATTTTGTATCAATTTAACATGTTTAAAATAAACAATTTTGACACTGAAACAGAGCACTTGCAATCACACCGATGTTCGAACACATTCTATATTTATAACAAACAATCTATTTTATCGATCCTGCATCTCAATTTCATCCGATCGAGGAATCGGCTCAGTCTCCGTGAATTTCGCCGGTTTCGTTCTAATCATAACACAAAAGATCAAATTGGAGACGACCAAGATTGCACCATGAAGGACGAGAAGAGAGAACCTGAAATCAAAGTGTATGAAGATTGATGAAGATTGAAGTTTTTCTCACCATTGATCCCACGTAGTATCGGGAGCAACAGCCCATACCAAGAAAGGTTCAGCGATGGTTGAAGAAGCCGTGATGACACCAATGATCGTCATCATGAAGTGAGCGTATTGTCTGCAGAGTTCACTCTCACTCTTGAATTCCCAAACGATGTCAATTGAACACTAATCAAGACAAAGCTTACTTGGTCACAATCGTAGCGGCCTTATTGAATCCAGCGCTGTTGAATCCAATGGAGCTCTGAGTGACTGTGATGAACACTGCACAGAGTACCTGCAATGCTTCCAGTTGTGCACTTCACAGATCACGATCAATTGCCTTGTTCTCAACAGGAAGAAAAGCTGTTGCGATCATCAAAACACCAGCCAGTCCGCATGAAATAGTGTTGAAGAAGCGAGTTTTGAACGATTCCGTGACGGATGTCCATCGATCAGAGAGTACTCCTGAGTAGTCTTGTGAATGTTATCATAGTGTTGCATCAGGATCAACTCGTGATAATGAATGACAGCTAAGAAGTGAGTCGGTTTGACCACGTCCATACCGTTTGCATACGGGATAAACAAATACTTGATTGAAAGGTCCAAGTCGCGTGAGCTTGCAACGAAGATTACTGCACACTCACCACTCACAATCTTCAGTACGAGCTGCATGAAAAATGAGATTCCGTTGTAGTATGAAGTCTGCATATCAGTGAGACCGACTGCCTGCAACATCTTTCTAATCGATAAAAGATTGTTTACTACTAGCCTTCTTCAATACTGAGCTCGAAAATACTATAAGAGGAGATATTCCATTATAGTTTCCGATCGTTGCAATAAGAACAGCCCAGACTGATGCACTCTTGAAGAACTGACTAGAATGACTGTTCAACATCTGTTAGCGGTTTGAGTTCTTACCCGTAAGGAACCTTCGGCTTTTCCTTCACTACTTGTTCTTCATTTGGTTTTATTACCTGGAACTCCTCCGGACTGATTCTCTTGTGCTGAGCCGGAGTGTCCACGAACAGCAAGTACCATAACACGAGCACAATTGCTGAGAAAGGGCACGTTATCGGTTGCAAACGCGATATGAGGAGTGATGTATTTCTCTCTGCTCACACTACACAAACCGTTTGTGCGATTCTTTCTTCTCATTTTTCCCACAGCGAAAAACGAAAGTGCAAAGGAGAAAGATGAACGGCAAAACAACTTACCCGAGCACAGCGAATTGAAATAGAAAATAGAGCGCCATCCATAATAATCACACAGCGGACCAGCCGATGACATTGTGATGAAGATTCCGAGCTGGGTAAACACGATTATCGTACGTCGTGGCAACGATGACTCACTTGCGAGAAGCTAGATAGAATGGCGACGAATAGTCCAACTTGTGCAACTGGAGTCCAATGAGCTGTGATGTGACCGATGAGAGGAATTGTAGGAGCAACTGCCGCTCCTTGAATCAGTCTGGGAAGGCTTTTGGTAGGATTTATCGCCAAATGTTGTTCACTTGAGGATGAATGTCGATGTAGGCCAGTAGTCGAATGCGATTGGAATCAATGCAGTAGCGAGGGTGGAAAATGAAGTACCGATCATAACCTAAGCCAGCAATAGTATTCCGTCCAAACGATTGAACTAACCTGGTTACGAACCGAAAACTTGCCTCTGAGAGCAATTAACCCGAATAGGGCGACAATGTTACCAGCTGGATAGGTGGAGTAGATTATGTTCGTGATGGCAGGAGAGAAGTACATGACAGGAGAATCAGAGGGTGATCTTTAAGATTTCTCTGAGCATACGCATTTGTGAATGACTTACAATTCGTAGAGAGCTTTGGCATCGATTGATGAATTCACATTGCAAACAACGGCGAAGTTGTAGGCAAAACAACAAGAGACACATAAAGAAAAAAAATTAAAAATAAAATTAGAAGAAGTAGCCAACCAATCGCTGCAGATAGAGTTCCAAGTAAGACGATTATGAAGCGAAGGAACGGAATCCTCCACGGTTCTTTGGTCTGGCAATGAAGGAGCTTTTTAAAGAAAAAATCTTTGCCGTACCTTGGTCACATTAGAAATCTCATCGTATTCTTCCGGAAGCAATACCTTGACTTGTCGTCTCTCATCTATTAACATCTGAATGATCACAATGAATCAGAATAAACAGATTGTGAAAGATAAATGGCTGCCAAAATAATCGGAACTGATGGTTCCATTCCAAACCTCTCTGCATGTGTAAACGCACTACACATCGCAACATTTTTATGCATAATTCCCTCGCTACTTTGTCAGTTGACAGACACTCTCTATTCTCTAGCTAGCACCCGCCCCTCTCAATCGTTCGACTGGCGACTTCGAAAAAATTATCGTTAATAAGGCAAGGTAATAGAATACAACGCTCAAATAATGAGTCTCATTATGATCATCATAATATCACATAGCACAAGCTTTCTAGGAGATAACGTCAGTGTTTCATCGTTAGCTCGTGTTGCGACACTGGACATGTGACATGAGGGGCCTAAACTTCGCCTAACAATAAAATAGAAGCTTGTCTTGTCACATATTCGAAACGTCCACATAATCGCGATGAAACCATGAAAGTGAAAGAAGGAAGTGAAGAGTGAAAGATAAGGACTACGACCTCTAGAGATCGTTCATGGTTTCCCGATAGTGTCCGCATTCGAATGAATCAGTTTCGTTTTCTGTTTGCACCATTCAATAAGCACGTGAAAAATTTCTCTTTCCATTTTATTGAGCAATTCGTCAGCGACTTTTTTGAGCAAGGAAATATTTGTCTTTGAAATGAATTCGTCCGCTTCGACTTCTTCTACCTAGGAAACGTTTTCGATTGTTGGGCGGATTATGACTGAATGAGAGGAACGGTAAGTTTAGCGATGGAATATTTTAGAAAGATATCATTTTCAACTAAAGTAAAGCCGAAGAGTATTTATTTTTTCAATTGTTCCTTGGTTGGGCACATTTTAAGCATCTGTGAGATAGGATAAGTGGGAATTCTGAGAAGGAGCAAGGAAGCGACTACTCTTTATGTGGAAAATGCATAGAGTGAAAGATACGTAGACGAATAAGTTGGGTGGAAGAAGAATTATAGTTCGTAATTTATCGATATCAGTGTATTCTGGCAAGAAACAATTATGACTTTGAATGCAAACTGACACTGTTGAATTCATCGTGAAAGAAGGAATACTAAGGATAAGGCAGCTCCTATGTGAGGAAGATAGAAATGGGAAGAATACGATAGAGATTGACCGATTCGCTTGAATCGATTCAGTTCACGATGCTTAGTCAGTGCACGTCGAGTATGGTAGGATACGGTATCCTCAGCTGAAAAATCGATTGAGATTTTGACAGTAGGGTTCAATACCTGATAAGGGTCGATCTAGCATGAATTGCTTGAATCGTCTGGCTTTCTCTTTGTAGGAAGGCTGAGTGAGCAGTCGATGAACTTTAGAGATGAAGTCATCGGTCGAGAGCGCTTTCTGCAATGAAGAAGTATGAAATAGATCAAAGATCAGAGACTAACCTTGAACAGAATCTCTCCAAATCCTTCCCTGAATGCTAGATGGGCGTTGTGAGATTGTTCCGCGAACAGAGGCATGAAGAGAACTGGAGTCTCAGTGCACACTGACTCCTTCATACTGAAAAAAAAGATTTTTAAAAAGTTCGTTGAGAAATTGGATCGATCGTTTTCCAGTTGTGAAGAAAGTTTACCTCTTGAGTCCACCATGTGTAATGTACAGCTTTGTCCTCTCATCAGACAGAATTTCCTTCTGGGGAGCCCATTTGGTGACCATAACATGATCTCCCAGTCCCTCCAACTGCTCTTGTCTTCCATTGAATGAGAAGATGACTCTGAAATTATTGATTTATGAGAGAATAACACTACAGTATACCGATGGTCTCTGAAGTGGTTGAGTCCCTCCACGAAAACTCTCATATGATGAGCGGGAGCGAACTTCCAAGGGACATTACTGCCGAAAGCAATGTAGATTACTCCCTGAGATTATCCATCAGTTTGTGTTTTGGTATGATTTAGCTGTGACTATGTTATCTATATTCCCACCTTTGAGTGATTGGAGGCGACAAATTCTTCATATTCGACTGGCAATCGATCGCCTTGCGAAGGACACGAAAAACCGACGTGAACAACATCGTGGCCTTCTACAATTATTACATTCTTCGCATTTGGCAGATCTTTTTGAAAGGAAAAAAATTTGATCTCACGCGGAGAGGGATAGGCGAAGTAGTTGAGATCGTCCAGATAATAGAAGGTCGCATCAGAGACGAGGCGAGAGATTGTGTAGTCTGTGATACCGAGGAGGGAAGGCCCTGACGAGTCATTGCACGTATTTTGAGAGTGTGCCATTAAAATTCTTACCAGTAGTAAGCAGCCACTCATTGATCAACTTCATTCCCAATCCATTGAGAAGTGCTTGATAAATGGCTTCGAATCGATGGGAGAAACGAGAGACTGTGAAGTCCCACGGTGCATAGAGAGATCCACGATAGAGTCCGTTGTTACCTTGAATACAGTATTCATTTGATGTTAATTATCCACCATTGACGTACCAAGTGACATCAACGACTGCCAGTGAATAGTGGGCAGAGTTGTGCTCATTAGGATATAGGGGCGATCGTGTTCCTTGTGGTTCCTACAAATGATTGCATAGTGATGATGGAGAGAGTGACCTACCGTAGTGCAAGAGAGTAGCCAGTGACAGTGAAGAGATCATCGATTACCATCAAGTCCCATTTCTTTTCGAGGACGGGGAGAAACTGAAGAGTAGATGTCAATGACCAAAGAGCATTAATTGCCAACCTGATCAGAGTAATCGGTAGTCAATTGTCTCAGTGCTCTGTCTCCGGGAACCCATGCAAAGGCGAAGTAGTCAGCTCCTTTCGAAGTAGTCCACATTGGAGCGAAGACTTCTTCATCGAAGTATTTGATCTCTGAGAGATTATTGATTGATACCGTACTAAGAAGTTTAGTTACCATCAATGGAGATGAAGGTGTGATTGATTCCCATCGGGAGATTGTATCGATTGGGTCGGAAGTGAGTCTCGAGTAGATGGACTTCTACTTCGAGGCCAGAAGCCATGCTGAACACATTACAGTATTTTTCAAATTGATGAAATCATTGTGAACTTAAAATGCACTTATATTTGCAGGAAACGTGCAATATTGAATGATTCCGTGCAAAGGTTTCGATGATTGACGTGAATACGTCAGGTGACTTGTCAAATACCAAACCCAAACCTCTTCATTGTTGGGAGCATACTGCCAATGTGAGAGTCGGAACAGTGCATTCCATGGAAGAGAATTGAAGGACGATGAGAAGGGATGGAAAGGTCGTCGTCGATGAGTGAACCATTGATTAGAGGGATGCGAAGACGTTCGATAGAGAAGGGAACGACAGTGGCATTGGTGCAGGATCCAGGAAAGAGCTGGATGAAGAGGGACTCATTTGAAGTTGCCTCTGTGAGGGGGAAGAGGAGAAGGAGGAGGAGGAAGGTCATGGGTGAAGTCAGTGAAGCGGGAGCGGAGAGGCGGCTTATAAGGGAGTGTTTCAGACAATCAGTCAATCAAGCGGGTGCCCTTCTCTCCTCTGCACCATTGATATGGCCAGTAAACAAGAAGGGCATACGAGAGAGTGAGGGTTGCACAGAGAACACACCATTCGCCCCCATTGGTCTCTCGTCTAAGAGCACGTATGCACTTTTATCTCTGCTTGACGTCTTCGGAAAACGGATTATTCCAGCATTCGGCAACGATCTCCATTTTATAGATGAGCAGTGTTCAATAATGACCAATATATTCCGACTCTATCATGTTGTGTTCCGTTTTTTTTCGCTAATGATCTTCTAATAAACAGAGATGCAGAGCTCCTGATGTTCTTCCGGAGCACCAAAATGGCTGATCGTAATAGATATTAGGGCATTTGAGATGCACTCTATCACTCTATCCATTTCATCACCACTAAACCGATCAAGCAGTGTTTGATAAGAAGCGTGCTGATAAATGAGAAGATCTAAACGGATAGATAGTGTGAGCAGAGTGGGTGGAACTGGAGGGAATAAAAAGATCAACAACTGAGCATCAGTCCAATTCTCGTCACAAATCGTGATAGTTGTCCATTCAAGAATGTTTCAGATATCAGGAAAGGCATGCTAAACGCGTTAATTTTCAAAACGAAAAATGCAGATTGCCCCATTTCTCAGAACGTGACGATTGTAAATGGCCTTGTGCTGACCAAGTTGATTCGTCGTCAATCTCGGAACTGAATGTTGCGAATGACATCAACTTTCAGCAGATACCCAGTTCATCTCGTACACAAGCTGCTCCTACAGAACTCCAATCTAGTCCAGAATGAAACTGCTCTCACTACTGATATTTGCACTCATCGTCTTCCTTATCTCCGCCACTTCTCGTTTCAAACAATATGCTGCACTCTCACATGGGAATCTCAACGCAGAAGAGCAGGTACAAAGATCATCTTTGTGATGGAAGTAAACATTCTAGCTTCAGGAAACCTTCACTCATTCAGCCGACCTATATAATTATGATAATTACAGGATGTTTGATGTTTCAAGTCAAGGGTGATGTTAGGAGCAAATTTCTAACAAAAATTACTTTAGTAGTTGCGCCGACAATGTCATGAAAGACCAGTGCGATCGGTAAGGAATCGATGCACTTTGATGATCTGATAATTCCGACATCATGCATGCATGTTATGCACTAGATATAATCTCAATTATCGATCTTGATGTATGCATTTCTATATGTTCTGAAGATAAAGTAAAGCGGGTTAGATGTTTGATCGGATATGCAGAGAATCAATCAGATTAGTGTCTAGACTGATGGATGGCCCCCTCCCACAAACTGAAAACTCGCGCTCAGTTCTCTCGGGTACGTTCTCTTGAAAGGTACAGGTTGGTTTCCAGATCCAAAACATATTCAATTTCAACTATAGTGAATTATCTAGTGGCATAAAATGTTGAAATTCCCAAAAAATGCTCAATTCTATCGTGCTAATAGTTTTGAATATAAACTATTTCAGGTATCTTGGGATACAGTGGAACGGTTTGGAATGACGACCATCGATCAATTCATCGGTTGTTTCTCATATTTTTTTGAATTCGAGGTAAGCTGATCATATATTTCCTTCCGTATCCTCAATCTTGTACTAACAGTCTTACACTTCATTTTGGTCGTTCATTTTCCTTATCATCTCATTTTGTTTGACTATATCTGTTCATTACTTCTTCTTCATCAAGTTTCAAAGGGAGAAAAAGAGGTGAGGGTAAACGATGAATTTCACACTGCCTTACGTACTGTAGAGAGTTTACATCTAATGAGAAGATTGCATGCAGTTGTACCTCGAAGTGTTTAGAAAAGAAGAGGAATAGTGAAGGACAGATCAAGAAGGTGCTTGAAGTGCACGGAAGGAAAGGTACATAACGATTTTAGAGAATATTGCCCTCTGCGAAGTGGAAAAAGACTTCAAAAGTTATCAAGAAGGCAATAAGAAGTTCAAATTACGTAACAAAATGTGCTGACCAATTGGTGAAAGTAGCTTCGATATCTACAACAACAACCAAATGATGCAGGACAAAGACGCAATGAATATGTCACCTACTGTTGCTCAGCTGGAGAGAAGTCTCGAGCAGGTATTACGTGTTTCAAATTTATCTCACAATCAATATACCTGTTCAGCGTATCGCATTGCCGATGACTGAGAATGAGTTCGAATTGTCAATGAAGACGGTTGTCGAATTCATCACTGAGAACTATCGTAACCCTGCCAAATATCCTGTATCTACAGGTTCGGTAACACGACTGTACCAAATGGAAATCATTTTCAGACATTGATCCCAACGACATTTTCAATCAACTTCCACAAAGAGCACCTGAAAACCCTGAGACGTTCGATGTTGTGTGGAATGATTTCAAAAACATTATCATGAAAGGAGTGAGTAATCATGACTGGCTATTGCATAGATAGGGGCCGCAACGTAGATTCAATATTTATCACTATGATGTCAAATGTGTGCTCAACCAGTCCCCTGTGATCCCAATAATATCATACTTTTTACCGAAAGTCGATATCTTGTCTCTGAGGCGCGCTAGAGCCCAAGACGTGCGCGCGCAACGAAAGGAGGGAGAGGAGGGAGAGGCGAGAGGAGAGAGAAAGGGGGCGGAGCCTCTCTCGCGTGTGTCTCTCTCCCTCCCCCCGCACTCTCGCCCCGCTCTCCCCGCGCTAAAAACGCAGCTCGGGTGTCATCGCTAAAATTCCGAGAAAAAAAATCTAAAATTCATGAAAAAATCTGATTAGTCAGAAAATCGCTGTAGGTTTGACTTTCCTCATCGGGAAAGGGTGAAATAGGCCTATTCCCGACCTTCACATCGATTTTTGACCAACAAGGAGAAAACTTTTTCGAGGTCTACAGGGCTCAATCGATAGTGGGTGCTATTAGCTACAAAACGCGCTTTTGATCGAGTGATTTGGTTTAGAATGAGCTTTGCGTTTTCTCGCGCACGCTCGTTGGCCGCGCATCACGCATCACGCCCGTTCGCATCACGCATCACGCCCGTTCAAAGTGGGCGGAGCTTGCGGCCCCTATGCATAGAATGGCTAATTTCTCGCAGTGTATTCAATGGCAGCATCCTCGATTCCATGCGTTCTTTCCCTGTGGTCGTTCCTATCCAGATATTCTCGCTGAAACGTTGATCTCCTCACTCGGAACAGTCGGCATCACTTGGGTACGGTATCTGATTCAACTTCAACGGAATCGTTATCCTCTAAGGCTGCCAATCCCGCGATCACTGAACTAGATGCAGCAATGGTGAACTGGCTCGGTAGAGCCTTTGGAATCCCAGAGACATTCCTATTCCAAGGAGAGGACACTTGTCAGAGTGAAGGAGGGGGATGGCTGGCGGTTGGATAGACTTCACAAATGGAATACGTCGAAGAATTCATCGCAGGATACAGCTTCTGATGCCATCTTCTGCGCGATTATGGCAGCACGTCACTGCAAAGTTGAAGAGGTCAACTATAAAAATATGAACGTTGTCATCCTCTTTTGCCAGGAATTGAAAGAGCTGCATTTGAATCAGGAAGAAGACGATTACCTGACCGAGTCGAAGAAGTGAGTTATTTCAGATTCCATTGTACAAACTGTGAGGTAGAGAGTTTTCAGACATACCAACAAGAAGCACGACAGACAAGCTGAAATCATTTCGAAATTAGTCGCCTATGGATCTTATGAAGTGATCTTACATTCTTGGCATTTAGTTGGATCTTTGATCTTCCAGCATCATTCGTCATTCGAGAAGGCTTGTAAGATGGCTTGTGTTCGATGCCATCTCATTGAAGTCTACGAAGAAGATGATTGGGGAATGATAAGAGCGAGTGTTGAGAAGGCTATGGAAGAGGTTTTGAACCGCGCCTTCCATTTGTGGACCAATTCGTTGAAATATTCAGGATATCGCCCGTGGTCTCATTCCCTTCTACTTGCACATTGCACTGGGAACCACTTCCACTGCTTCCTCTGACCATCTCGCTGAGATAACTCCACTGAGGAAGAAGTGAGTGTCGAGTGCAACTGCGCCTAATCTTGATTTCTGAGGTGCCGAGTATGGATTCATGTTGATGCCGCGTACGCAGGTAGTGCGTGGGTGGTGGAGAAGTACAGGTATTGAAGTGATGAGACAGAGTACAGTGGGGGTTACTGTAGGAACAACAAGGGAATCGAGGAAACTGATTCAATCAACATAAATCTGCACAAATTCTTTCTAACCTCAGCATCGGTGACACCGTTCTGGTGAGTGATCGATATTTGGTACTGTTCGGCATCATCGATCGCCTACCGTAACCTCATTGCTTCTGCTCAGGACCAGGCGCCAGAGGGAATACAAGGATTTCTTCCGAGTAGATCCAGCGTACCTCAAGAAGAAGGGTGAGGAAAAAATATCTAGATATTGCATTTCAACCTTTACTTTCAGAGGGAGGAAATGATCTTCGGAACTGGGGAGTCCAACTAACTAGACGATTCAAGGCACTCAAAGTATTCTAATTCTGTTTTACCATATTGATTGTCTAATTACAATCTCTAGGTATACATGCTGCTTCGACTCTATGGTCTGAACGGAATGCGTGCCTATGTTGAGAGGGTATTGTATCCATCAGCATTTATTTAGTTAATGAATACTTAGCAGATCATCGGAATGACGGAGTACATGGAAACTCTAATAGTCAAGGTTCCAAGCATTCGGAAGTTTGGCAAGACCAACTACGGATTGTTCTGCGTACAGTACAGCGTGAGATTCACAACTTCATCCAAAATCTCTACCTTGATTTACTATTTCAGGATGAGGGAATGAGCTGTGAGCAAGTGAACAATGCAACTAGTCGACTCTGCGAATTCATCAACAATTCACATAAAATGTTTTTCACGCACTCAAATGTGAGTGGTTGGCACAATTCTATGAGAAGTAGATGTCGAACTTTTCGAGCATACCTATGCTCTCAGGTCCGTGGCCACGACATTATTCGAGTCGCAGTGACACTTGAGAGATCGACGAAGAAAGATGTGGAAGAATCTGTGATTCTCTTCAGCAAACTCGTTGAGGAATTCAAGAAGAAGAAAGCAGGTCAATGATCTCATCTCGTTAATTGTACGTATTTAGGTTTCATATTTATCGCTCCCAAGTATAGTTGACACTGACAATAATCGATCTGTGTGATATGATTACATCGATAAGAATAGATACTTTACAGAACTTTAAAAATGGCAACATCGAGTTGACATGATTATTTACATTGATAGGTCTTCCTTCATTCCTTCATTGCTTCGAATAGGTCGACCATCACTCGAAGCACCGACTCGTCTCTGACATATACGAAATTAAGAGTCGTCTCAGCCTTTCTTTCTCCCCCTCCAATCAATTATTTTAGACTGATCGAGTAGGAAATATAGATTGACTAGTCTAGGAGGAGAAACATACCTGAATGCGGGGGCCACAAGTTGGACGGACAGTGGCAGGCCGACGCTGCCCTGTAAAGACGACTGTGAACCAAATACCGGAGGTCATTGTTGTGTTGCACCATTAAGGCTTCCTGCCACCATTGAGACTTGCTGCCAACTCAACTAACCGTGCATCCTCTCTTGATCTCCTTCTGCACGAGTCCATTGGCAGGATAGTCCTTCAGTGCCTCCTCATCCTCCTCAGTCCACTTTCCGGTCTGGAAATCAATATTGGTACGGTAATACCATCCCATCGACGTACCGTGACGACTCCAGCCGGGAAGTCCATCGAGTTCCAGATGATTGTAGCCATGATTGCCGAGAATGGAATCTGATTGGGAAGAGCGAACGGCATCGCAGGGCTGATCTGAATTAGGAAATTTGTCAGTTGATGATTGATTCATTGGTTTACCGTAGTGGGGCAGAGAAGGAGATCGATCCTCTCGTCCTTCATCTTGGTCACTAGACGCTTACGAGTGGCGTACACTTTGTCTATCGCATGCTGCGTGTCTGAATTTGGATTTCTCGATCTCTAGCATCAACGTCAAAAAGTGCCATGCTCAAACAAATCGGACATTGAGTGCATCCTCTCCCCCAACTAACCAGCAGAATGGGCGGATTGGACGAGCATCACATCGGCCGTCGTCTTGTCTCCCAGCAGTGCAGAGAACCAGCCAAGGAGCTTCTGAAATGAATTCTTCGTTTCCCGTCTCCTTAGTTCCATTCCCACCTTTTTCCACAGCGGCATTTCCGCATAGTCCCTCAATGGAGCCATCAGTGGCGAGAGTGGTTCCTGAAGAGAGTGCTTATCTCTCCGATTGTGTGACAGGTCAAAGGAAGAAATCACTTCCGTGTTTGGAAGGGGGATCACGGTTCCATTCATCAGATAGCAACTAACATCCTCGAGAAGTTTAGCCATTCTCTCTCCATCGGCAGCAATCGTGCAGAAGAGACCACGAGCCATCTCGGAGACGATATCTTCCATGGATAACGGGACCAACTCGTGACCTGCAATCTGTGTTGTTGACTCAATGATGTCTACTGATTTGCATAACCCTGATTAGAGCTACCTGTCAATCATTGACCCCCGCCCTAATCATAACTCACCCTTCTTCCTCAGCAACTCCACAGCTTCTCTCACGACACGTTGATTGCCGGGAAGAGGATCGATATATCCGTCCGAGGTGTAGTAGCCTGGAAAGACCAAAGATCTGGTACGAAGAGATGAATTGACTAACCGATTCGATAGCGTCTGCCCTCCTTGAATAGCTCCTCGCGGAAGTTCACGGGGACACTCAGAGGATCGTGGTCGGAGATGAAGTTGTCAGACCAGATTGATCTGAAAATGGATTAGGAGAAGTGAACAAGTGGTTCCCACGTCTTATTCCTTGTTGCACTGAACGAGATGACACGAAGCACTGCAATTTACCTCATAATCTCGACGATGGAGTACGGATCCTGTGCGAGTGGTCCTTCGGTCGGCATCAAGATGGGACGCATGGGAATGGGCTCTTTCATCTGCAGGGTCGAGAAGCGAGTGGCAGAGGGCTGAAATGGAATGATATCAGATTCTTCATCTTCGAGGTGTTGCGCTTACCTTGAATCCACAGCAGCCGCTGTAAGACGAAGGGATCCGAATGGAGCCGCCGATATCGGATCCAAGGCCGATGAGTGATCCTCCTCCACCGATCAAAGCCCCCTCTCCTCCAGAAGAACCACCGCAGGTACGGGAAGACAAGTGAGGATTGGAAGTAGTGCCTGAAGTTTAGGAATGAACTGAAGGGATTGTGAAATGGTTCGAATCTCAAACTAGCTATCGCCTCTTCAATGGATTTCTCACCGTAGATCGAGTTGCTGGTGACGTAGGACATGCAAGTAGTGGGCACGTTGGTCAGGCAGAAGGGGATTATTCCTGTAATGGTGTGACGTCCATAGAGCCAAACACAAATTGCCAACCTTCAAGCCTCAGCTTCATAATGGGATACGAATCCTCCTTGGGGAAGTTGTCGAGGAGTTTCACGCATCCCCATGTGTTCCGTTGTCCTTCCAGCTGAAGAAAATTGTTGAAGTGAGATTGGAAAACCAAATGACGTACCTCGATCGCATCCTTCACACTCAATGGGATGCCGAACAGCTTGGGCTTCTTGTAGGAAGGATCCTTGGCCTTTTCGTCCATCTCTCGAGCCTCTTTCAGAGCAACCTCAAATGAATTATTGATTGATTAGGAACGAAATACTAAAATACCTTGATGATGTTGGTGAGGCAGTTGGTCTTCTCATGGGCTTGAACGGCGAGTCCGAAGTAGACTCGCATCACATTCTCCGCAGTGACTCTTCCCGCTTGCAGAGCCTCTGCAAAGGATGGCTTCGGATCTAACGCTCGATATTTTTGCACGAGATTCGATCTTGAGCTGGTTAGTTATGACTAAGAGAATTGTTTTTGAAATCGTAAGCGAAACACGTACCTCTCAGTGCGCGGAAGTCCATTTCCTGGATCTTCCTTCTCTCCTTCTCATCAACCAATTCTGATTCCTTCCTCGCCCATTCTACATTCTCGTCCCTCTCCTTCTGAGCAGCTTCGATTTGAGGACCGAACGACTCTCGAATCTGAATCATGGTTGCATAAACCTCGCATACATGAACTTCTCAAGATAAGGAATCGATTAGCAGTGGAACAGTTATCTCTACGAACACTTGAGACGAACCTTGTTTCTCGATCGCTCCTTGAGCTTCTTCAACAAATAGAGGGTAATCAACCCAAGAACCGTATACTTCGTCGTCTTGAGGCTAAAAGTTAGTATATTCGACAGGAAAGCTAAGGTATGTGTTGAAATTATATGATAAACCATGCCCATACATACCTGACGAATGCAGCAATCGCATTGTATGCTTGATCGCTCATTCTGGCTAGAGAGTAGTCGACTGGAACTGAATATGACGGTATTAGTAGGGAACTGAGGACGCGATTATCGAAAAGTAAAAAGTCGGCTTAATGGTCTAGACATTGAAGGGAGAGATTGATAACGTGCGCGAAAGAAAACTACGCGAGAGAGAACTTGGAAGGGTGCGGTTTGTCTAGGGAGACGGGTGAAATGTTTGTAGGTTAGAGGAGAGGAGAAATAGCGAGTATACATCAAATTCCATTCGGAAGAGCAATTGGCTGGTAACAAACATCACCAATGGTTACGTGAGGGTGGAGCGAAGGGTTTAAATACTCTCGCACAGATGTGTGGAGAGGGTTCAGAACCCTCTGCAGAAACGATCATGTGAGGGAGTAGAAGGAGGAGCTAATAAAGACACATCCGCACACGAGAGATTGGATGGACAGAGACCCTGCCAGTGGGATAGAGTACCCTCTGGCGAACCTTCCCTCACGCAAGTCGGTTGAATGGAGTAAACATCTTGCGAGGTAAATATTTGTTTACGAGGTAGACGCCTTTCAATCAATCCTTTTCTCAATGATGAACAGGCGGTGAAAACAAAATGGCAATCTGAACGCTGTGTAATAGGGGAGGATTCATAGATAGATGAACAATCACTCAACAAACAATGTAAGCAAGAAGATGATGATTCCTTCCTAGAAAATCGTTCACAATGGATGTTAGTTTGCATTCTCAAAAGAATTATCTTTATCGGTTTGAATACGTAGGGGGCAAAGAAGAATAGAACGGCGGATGAAACGACGTTCCATAAAGCATGGAATGGGCATGCAATCCCATTTTATAGTCGCGCTTTACGAATGTTCTTCCTTGCCAATCCCGTTCATAGCAATGCAGATCATCCGATTGATTCAACAAGAACACCCTCATTCATTCATCTTCCAATCCGTGAAAAGTGCAGACTGAGAAGAACGTCCATGCATTGACTTCTCACCAACGTCATCAGAAAACTAGACTACGAACTCATTCTCATCAGCTCGTGATGAATACCGATGAGTGCATCCAATCTGCACCCGTCAATCATTTAGTCCTTGCAAACGGTTTGGAGGAGACCAAGATGTCACGCATGTTTGAAGTTGTGATGAAGTATGATCAGTGTATTTCCGTGACTGCACACATATCTAACATAGTTAGAAAGGGATCAACAACTCATTTTTCGGAATAAAAAATGCAAATCACGCTCCTAGCAGATCATGCGAACACATAAAGTGCAAATTTTTCTGTCACACCTTTCAACTTTATCCAACTGCCCTTCGCGATTTTCTTTTGCGGTCGCAACATTGCACGTTTGCTGCTCGAAGTGACAATTAATCTCGATAATCATGCGAAATGCAGAAAGAAGATCGTGAGACACCACTGAACTATTTTAGCTTGGAGATCAATATTTTGCGAAAATTTATTCAACTATGATAAACAACCATGTAGACAGCTTAGACAGACAAGAAAACGATTTGCTATTGAGATATTGAACATAAAACCTAGAAAACACAAGTGTTCAAATGTTTTCATATTGGAAATAATCGTTCAATCAATGTATTATACAAAGAAGTGACTGCCTTCTACTTGCTTATCGAATCAAACAGATCCACCATCACACGCAATACCGATTCGTCCCTGAAAATCAACTTTTATTTGTTTGTCTTCTAAAATAGCTCGATAAATCTTCGAACAACGCATGAGAGAAAGCAAGTGTGTTGAGTGAGAGTTGAGCATACCTGAAGGAAGGTGCCACGATCTGCACCGATAGAGGGAGGCCTACGCTGCCCTGTCAAATTGGTTATTGAACTCAGCTGATTTATTCTATTGATCGCATAGTGCTTTTCTTGGCATCCAGGTAAAGTCGATGAGACAGAACCCGTCAATAAATTTCAGTCCCTCATCACTCACTCTGCATCCTCTCTTCACTTCCGCCTCCACCAATCCCTTCTCCGGGTAGAATTCTAATGCCTCTTCGTCCTCCTCAGTCCACGATCCAGTCTGTAAATATGGAAGAGTGCGATAGTGACTTTCCAAAGGACCTACCGTGATCACCCCAGCCGGGTAGTCCATCGCATTCCAGAATATAGTAGGCATGATTGCAGTGAATGGAATGTTATTGGGCAGATCGTGAGGAAGGGCAGGAGAGATCTGAGTTAGGTATTAGTCATGACATCGAACGGTTGATACCGTCGAAGGAGAGAGTAGAAGATCGATTCCCTCATCCTTCATCTTCTTCACGAGTCGTTTCCGAGTGGAATAGACGAGATCGATCGCCGATTGGATATCTGCGATTTAGATATTGAGCCTATTTTCACTTCGGTTCATCGCATCAGCAATTCGTCCAACGAGGTTAAAAAATTGCACATTCTAATCAATAAATCGCGCTGAACAGCTTTACAAAACGCCAAGCTGCTTGTTATCATTCGACCTTACCAGCTGATCTGGTCGACTGCATGAGTAGAGCATCGGCAGTTGTGTTGTCTCCTCTCCACTTGCAGATCCATCCGAGGAGCCTCTGCATTATCCTCATCCTTCTCCCTTCTGTCCTTCACCCACTACTCTCACCTTCTTCAACATGGACATTTGGCCGTTGTCTCGAAGAGGAGACATGAGAGAGTTGAGTGGTTCCTGCAAAAGTTTTGGTTTCACACATCATTCAATTATCCCATTCTTCACGGTTTACAAACTATACTATCAAAAGAATCGTACCTCCTCCAGTATCTTCTTCTGCATCGCTCCTCCATCAGCTGATACGGCACAGAAGATTCCCCTGGCCATCTGGACCACAATGTCCTCCATATCGAATGGCACGAGATCGTGACCTGAACAAGTGTTGGAATGTGTATCTTACTGAGCCAGTTATTCAACCTGAATTGTATTCTCTCATTCGCAAAATCTTCAGCTAAATCCCTCACCCTTCTCTCTCAGCAACTCCACAGCTTCAGACACAACTCGTCGATTACCAGGCAGAGGATCGATGTAGCCATCAGATGTGTAGTAGCCTGGAGAGATCAAAGATCAGGTTGGAAGTCATAAATTTACTTTCCTATGCGATACTTTCTGCCTTCCTCGAACAGATCTTCTCTGAAGAGTATGGGCACACTCGTGGGATCTTGGTCTGACATGAAGTGATCGGACCAGATGGCTCTGCAAACTGTCAATTCAACTCTACGAAACTTCTTTTTTTTGTTATTCGGAATCTGCAGTTCACCTCATAATCTCCACGATAGCATTGGGATCCTGTGCAATCGGCCCCTCCGTCGGCATGAGGAAGGGCCTCATGGGCACCGGTTCCTTGTACTGGAGAAGAGAGAAGCGAGTCGCAGAGGGCTGCAATGCCGAAACAATTACAATCAAGACTCATCTACACTTTTCATCTTTGAGATTATCTTAGTTGGATAACTCACTTTGAATCCACAACATCCAGAATAGGCTGCGGGGATACGAATCGATCCTCCTATATCAGCAGCCAGTCCAACGATGGATCCACGAGAGGCGACCAGGGCTCCTTCCCCTCCTGATGATCCCCCGCAGGTACGGGATGAAGAATGCGGATTCGTGGTTGTGCCTAAATTTAGAAACATGCTTGACTAAAGTAACGAGTCAGGCATGCAATCGCAGAGGTCAGCGAGTATTCATTGATCACAAAATGGAAACCTCGCCGAAGTGTACTTAACTATTCTCACCATAGATCGTGTTACTGCACATGTAAGTCATTCCAGCTGCAGGGACGTTCGTCTGAGCGAAGGGAATCGCACCTGTGAGCGAGTCTATGGTAATCAATTTTGATCAGGATCAACATACCCTCAAGCCTTAGCTTCATAATCGGGTACATATCCTCCGTAGGGTAGTTGTCCACGAGTTTGGCGAGACCCCAAGTGCTCCTCTGTCCACCCAACTGTAGAGAGCATTATCGATTAGAGATTGGGCTAGTCGGTACCGCGATGGAGTCTTTGACGCTGATCGGAATGCCAAACAAACGGGGTTTCTTGTAGTTCGAGTCTTTCGCTTTCTCGTCCATCTCTCTTGCTTCACTCAACGCTTCCTAAATTGGATCAACTATCAATCTCTTACGGGCAACTGGCTACCTTGACGATGTTAGTAAGGCAATTGGTTTTCTCATGTGCTTGAATGGCGAGTCCGAAGTAGACTCGTATCACACTCTCAGCAGTGACCTCTCCAGTTTGCAGTGCATCTGATAAATGCACATATTTAGTTGTGAATACACAAGTCAAAACAAGCAAGGTACCTCTCAGTTCAATGAAGTTCATCGACGCGATTCTCTCCCTCTCTTCTTCATAAACTACTTCTGATTCATTCCTCGCCCATTCAATGGCTTCCTCTCGATCCCTCTTGGCTACTTCGATTCGAGCATCGAAAGACGATCGGATCTGAATCACTTGTTTATTCGACAAGTGTGATTTGTTATCTCTCATATTGTGGAACACATACCACTATTCTCGTTACACAGTTTTACGATCGCTTTTTTGAGCGCACCTATCTTTGTGCCATTCCACTACAACTTTCGCGTTTTCGTAAGCTCTTCATTAAAAAGAGAGGAATGACTTGAAAATCATCTTCATCTATCACATACCTTGTTCATCTCAGCCCTTTCTTTCCATTTCTTCAAGAGATAAAAAGTGAGGATGCCAAGTACCGTGAACTTCGTAGTCTTGAGACTGAGGGAAATCGATTGATTATATGGAGACGCGAATGTATTAGTGAGAAACTTGGAAGTTAATAAGCTACCTGACGAACTCCGCTACAGCATCGCTCACTTTGTTCATTGCTGGCAAACCTGAACTGAGCTGGAAAATGTCTTTCAGTGCATCATCGAATGGGTGCGGGAATGTTAGAAAGGAGAGAAGCGGTGCACTGAATTGTAGAAACGAGAGAAGAATGTGCAGGAGAAAGCCAATCATTTCAATCCTATACGAAGGAAGAGCTGAATAGTGAGAGGGAAAACCGTTTTAGTATCGAAAATGCTCGGCCAAAAAAGGACAGTGTGAATGAGTCAAAAAGGTAGGAAGATTCATCTCTGCGCGTACCAGAGAATGGAGAGGCACCACCATTACATTCGTATCATCTGTAGGATTCATTCCTCATGCCCATCAGTTCTATCGCCATTGAGAATCGAGTAGATAGCATCACGCCTTTCGCTCAAATGTCGTTTCTTTTCAATTGTTTTTGTCCAAATGAATGAGAAAACAAATGAGAATGAACGGATAGTTCATGAACCTTCCCAATACATGAAATACAACGTGACTATATAACCGTAACTAACAACCATGTTGTGAATGTTCCCTTTCACTAATACCTTCATCCATCACAACTCATCCGATTCGGAATTGAGTTGATTCCCATTCAGTTCGATTCAACTCAAATGCTACTAGAAGTCACGCAAATCTTTCAATTGCATTGTGCTACTGCCATCGTACAAATCCTCTTCATTCCAGTTTGCACATTTACACATCAAGTATGGGACACAAGTTGAATGATTTCTTTTCCGGTACGAGGTGCACAAGACAATAAATATTATATTTTAGCAAATACAAATACGTACGATGATTGAGACGGGCCAGATAAGAGGGGAAAGGGATCACCGTGGTGTGTCGCATGTGGTGTGGATTGGGAAAGGTCGTCTGCTTATTTGTAGAACTCGAACTCGTTCTGGTCCTTCTTGATCACGTTCTTGTACGCCTTCTCGAAGTCCTTCGCAAGCACAACGTAGCGATTCTCACGAACGGCGTGCATTCCAGCCTGTAAGAGAGAGGAATGATGATTGCCGAATAATGTTTCAATTACCCATGTTTTATATCCATGTCAAGTGCACTAGCAATGTTCATTGCAATCATTCGTACGCGCCATTGTTGCTAAATGTAAACAGCAAAACTCCCACCCGGATTTGGAAAGCCATCTTGCCAATAATTAAAAAATGTCTAAACACGAAACTTCAATGAATGCATTCCCTGATCTACAGTACCTCCTGGCAGATGGAGTTGATATCAGCTCCGGAGACCTTATCGGGACGGGCGACGAAATCCTCCAGATCCACGTCATCTGAGAGGTTCATCTTGCCCGTGATCGTCGTGAAGACGAGACGCTTCTGACGTCTGCAACAAGATTACTTATTTTACAGCACTTGAAGGAAAATCGCAAATGTTTGTGCAACTGCCAAATTAAAAATATGACAATTTTTTTAAATGCAAGAATATTAATTCTGTTAGTTCCAACCTATCAGGAAGAGGGAACTCGATCTTTCTATCGAGTCGACCGGGACGGAGGAGAGCGGGATCGAGAGTGTCCTGTCTGTTCGTCGCCATTATCACCTGCAAGAGGATTTTAATTAGTTAATTAATAAACAAATAAAAGTTCAGCTACCGTAGCATATTACAAAAACAGTGGTGTGACTACCGTACCTTGACATTGGTCGTCTGGTCGAATCCGTCCATCTGATTCAGCAACTCGAGCAGAATACGTTGCACCTGCAGAGAAATATTAACAAATGATCATTACTGGTATTCGTGAAATGTTTCGAAAGGATTACATTGCGCAATGTCCACAACCGTCAAGTTATTGAATGTTGGATATGATAAGGACCTGCCACTCACCCAATCACCGCCCCTTCTCCATTCATTCTTCCACTATCCACTTCCATAAACTGCCAACATAAACCTCTCCCAATCGTTTCCAAAATGCGGTTCTTTATCGCAGTTTTGACTACTCTTCTCTGTGCTCTTATCGCTCTCTCTATTCAATCACCCGTCAGGGTACACCTTGGTACGTTTCTGCTAATAAATTTAATTATACTGATTAAAAATAAGCGTGTAATTTCAGCAATGGAATGCTCCAATTTCGGCTTCATGGAGCACAACAAGTGCGCTTGTCTCGAGGGGTTTGGAGGAGATCGATGCAACAAGTGTGAGTTTATTTATTAATTTAAAGAAAAGGAATATAATAATAAAAACCCCCAGCAAATTGTTTACATTCCAGTCGACGCCACAATGTGCAAGAACGGGGAATGCCCCACTGGAACAACCTGCCACTTCGACAATATCGACTGTCTCTACACTCACAATTGTCACGATAAGAGAGGATGGTGTCTCCCTCTGAACTTGCCTCCTACTGCAGTGATCGAGATAGAGCACGTCGAGAATAAATGAACTCACTTCCACACTCCCCCGCTTCTGATTTATTTTCACTCTTTGATGTATAAATTGTGATCCTCCCGCCAATCCTACCTTCACAATATGCATTGTAGTGCAACCCCACTTATTATCTAATTACCGTTAATAATAAAATATATATATACCTCTACTCTAATGATCATGACGCCACGCGAGTCACTCATTGTCAGTATTACGCAATCATGTACACTATCCACCTTTCAAATTCTTATCTTTCCCATCTCTCCTCACCCGATCACACCACTTCAAGTATAAAAAAGAGTCCATAACAGAGGTGAACGATTCACTTATAAGTAAATGCGCGCGGTTTAAAAAAAAGAACCGTCTAAGAAGCATCACAATTTCTTCCTCTCACCTCTCGATCGGCTCCAGTCTGGGCATCGAATCTCTTCGTCGCGATGGCGTCAATCTCATCAATGAAGATGATCGACGGAGAGTTCTCCTTCGCCAGACGGAACACGTCACGAACCATTCTCGGTCCTGAGAGGGGAAGACGGTCATCGATAATCGATCGATTACCACTTGATGCTACCGTAATCCCCACTCACCCTCTCCGAGGTACTTCTGCACGAACTCCGACCCGACGACGCGAATGAACGAGGCAGAGGTGTGAGCGGCGACGGCCTAATTAAACAATTATTGAAATATAGAAAAACAACAGAAATAAACAATTATCTACATGAAAAAAATAAAAAAATAACCTTGGCAAGCATGGTCTTTCCGCAACCGGGAGGGCCGAACATGAGAACTCCACGGGGAGGGTCGATACCGATCTGGGATATATTTAATTAATTAATCGTGTTAATTAACACGCCGAGCTCATTATCTAGCTCGCTAACCAACCTGCTTGTACAACTCTCCGTGAGTGAGTGGCAGTTCGACGGCCTCTCTCACTTCCTGCTTCTGCATATCCAGTCCACCAATATCCGCGTACGATGTGTCGGGCTAGAAAGTACCAGATGATTCGATGAAGATAAGCATCTAGTGGCTCCTCATATTTGACAATTTAAATACATTTTTATTCCAAGATGAACTATACTCATAGAACGACGTCTAGTATATTGAAGTAGAGCAACTGTTCAGGACATGACTAGAATCAAGCTATTTATCTCACCTTCTCATCGGGACGGAGCATCTGGATGCTTGAGTCGGCCTCGGGAGGGAGCACATCGACCAGCGAGTTAGAGTATCTGGAGAAAAACATTAATAATTACATTGGAAGTGGCTTGATTTTATTACAAACTATGACATGGTGAGCCCATTTGATTTCATCAGATTTATATCACCACAATTTTATAGATTTAAAAAGGTTAAATAAATGTGAAGGAAGCTGAAGAAATACACAAAAGACAAGAAAATGAATGAAACAATCTTACTTGTGGAGGGCAACGGAGCAGCCGGGCTTGAGTAGCTCGCGGTCGAGGATGGAAAGGACGCGAACGAAGTAGTTCGATCCTAGAGCAAATATTTGCAATTAAAATTTACATAAATTAATATACAGCCTGACCAACGAAGAAGAGAAGAGCGACAAACCAGTGGTTGATCCGACGATGGCGTGGTCTTGGTCGATCGCCTCGAGGAATTGGCCGATGACGAGAGGAACTGACTGGATGCGCTTCACCTGAACACAAACTGGGTCTTCTACTAGGAACAAATCGTGACAAAACGCCAACATTTAATTAAAATATAGAAAAGAGTGACGAGGAGCATGCGAACCTCTTCTTGGGCGTGGAGCAGTTCTTTTTCGAGATTTCGCGTCTCCAACTTGATGTAATCCTCCATGACGTCGAGATGCTCAAGCTGCTTCTCCAGCTTCTTGTACCTGAATGATCAAAGGGCTTGAATAATAACAGGAAGTAACAGGGAATCACTCAACTCGTGAACTCGAGGAATAACTCACTTGGCATATTCGTCGGTGTCCTCGACGTGCGAGATGACTGAATCGGCAGACTGAGACGGCTTCGAGGGCGTCGTGTCCTGTAAAAATAATCGATTAATAACAAACATATGCATGACGCCAGACTTCGAAATCGAGAAATCGTGAGAAGTCGACCGTGAATCAAACAACTTATAAAGGAGGAAATAGCATACCATCGGCACAGGGAGCTGCACAGCTGCGGAGGCCATGCTTCTGCAACGAATAGGTTGAAAACTGACACAAAATCGACGAATACAACCGCAAAACGAGATGGATATTCGAAGGATTCAAAATTTGTCATCATTTGTGTGCGATGAGCGTGCGCCAAACAATTCTGCGTTTTAGTACCGTAATATGTCGAATCAATTCTATCAAGAACTGACTTTTCAAAAGTTAAATTTTTCAGAGATGTTTTGTCTTTACATTTCTTCCTTGTTTTGTCTTCTAAGCATCATCCGTCACACCAAGACACCAGGTGCTTTCACTCCAGATGAGATAAAAGCGATCGCTCTTCGTTCCTTGCCATTATCTTAGATGATTCACATTTCATCTCTCCAATGTTTGCGCCCATCTTCTGATTACTCAACGTGAAAGTGCTATTTCACACTGATTGGCTGATATCGATTCTCATCTTATTACAATTTCTGCTCATGTTTGTTCGTATTTAGTTCGAAGCGATCTCTCGATCTACCGTAATCCCCAATCGAGATAGATTTCCGTGTAATAATCCAACAACTATGTGCTGCTCTACCGCTCTCAATCGCCTCTTCCAGATGTATTCCCTCCTTCTTCTCATTTCCATCCCTCTCCTCATCTCTGCCACTCCCGGTCCTGGAGGAATCCAGACTCTCGATGTGAACGACCCCACTCACATGGTGAGGATACGGTAGATTAGAGTCGGATACGGTAGAATGCAGAATATGGATCAATCCCAATCCAGGATAAGATCTGGACTGGTCTCTCTTTGATCAACGCAGTCAGCGATTCGCCTAACTACCTCGTTCCCGTCAAGGTGAAATGATCTTTGATTTTTTAGAATTAAAAATACCTTTTCAGGTTCTCAGCGCAACTTCTCAGGTCGTTTCCGGAATGAAATACACGTGGGAGGTCAGTCTTTTTTAATCTTTCGAAAGCGTGAAAACTTTGGTCTTTCGAAATAAATGGGATCGTTGCGAACGTACTGTTTCCAACACATTTTGCAAGAGTTCAAGAATTAATCAATTCACTTGAGAACTCCAATTAATTTAAAGGAAATTATAAATAGCAGGTTGAAATGGCCGAGACTGACTGCAACAAAGCCAATTCCAACTTCGATAGAGTGAGTGTCTCCTTCCTGTTGGCTTTTCCGAACTTTGAACTTGGTTCAGACAGTCTCAAATGTTATTTTGCCTTTCAGAACACGTGTGTTGCCTCTGCTAACTCTCCTACTTCGACCTACGAGTTAACCCTTGTGACACAAGAGTGGCTTCACCAATCTCAGTACAGTGTAGTTAAGATCAACTAAGTGCAAGTTACCCATCTTCTCATGGCTTTCAGAGCAGCTTTTGATAAAGTTTCACTCTTTTCTCGTTCGATACTCATGTTTATCGACATGTAACAATTGTTCAGTGAGAAATAACCCGCAGAAATGGCTCGTATCACAGACGCCGAGAATAACAAAACAATAATTTACATTATTACCTACTTTATATCTTAAAAAATCGACAGTCTTCAAGTCCTTGGTGGTCTCACTCCGACTTGCTTCGTGCTTACATCGTATTCCAGTGGAATCCATTCGGGAGGGTAGAAATCTTCTGAAATGTATTTATTGTTTCCTATTCTAGTTTTCTTCTTCTCCTTCAGTTGTGAATCATCGTACCCTAAGAAAGACGAAACAACACCAAATCTTAACTGTCTCTCTCTCTCTCTCGTTGCCCGATATCCATTCCGAAGAATCGTCTTACTCTCTCCATTCTCTACGCTCTCTCACTTTGTCTCGCAAAAAAAGAAACGGAACGCGAATGAAGTGAACACAGTTCGTATCCATACCAGGAGTGAGAGATGATCCGAATCCACCCGGCTTCGAAAAGACTGTATTGTAGTATACATTGTATCCACGAGAGTTGTACGCCAACCACCAACCGAAGGTTGATCCAGAGGCTGAAATGCTAGATTTAGATGCACATTAACTTCGATCGTATTCTTCTCACTACCAGCGCAAACTCCGTCTACTTCTTGATAATTCTAAGTGAAGTATTCGCGTTTGTCCAATACCGTCAATACCCAAGCTGTCTTATATTACCTAATCATTTGCAAAATACCCACCAGCCATCAGCACTGAATCGCAGTACTGCCTGCTGAACTCCCAGTCAACCTCAGCTGGATACGACTCGTTCGTCTGAGCTATTGCTGCTTTGAAACTGAAACTTCATCTAAGTACGGTCGCACGTCGATCACAGACTGACTCTTTCGGTAGATGGTCTCTAATCACTTTCTTCATCCAGTCTTTGTCATCTCCGATCATCACGATCACTGGCTTCCTGCTTCCGTGCTTCTCACGAACTGGAATGCCGCATATTTTCGTTTTTCATTTGGAAATTCGTCCTTCACGCCTTCGAAAAGCACATTTGAGTGGTTGAAGTGAAGGAATTGGCTGAAAAGATCAAACCTCGTTTATCGAGCAGTTTGAGCGCAGGCACAACGAAATCCTCGGTTGCATGGGCGTGAATCGTGGATGGAATAAAGTCGCCCCTTCGAGAATGCACACAAATGCTGAAGAAGAGTCAATAAAATCCAAACATGTGTTTGACTCTCCCAAAACATCGACGCTTGCTTCTCTGATCAATAAACAATTCGTAACTAACGTGTGATCTCCTCCATTCAAGAAGGTTGGATCGACCTGTCCCTTCCTCGCGTATTCTTCCAATGGAGGAGTCAACCGCAACCTCTCTAGAATCTCTTGTCGAGTGAAGTTTTGGAAGTACTTGAAGCTCTGAAACAGAGCTTTTTATTCGATATTTGATGTGCTTTCTGACAGAATGCTCACCTGAGCGTACCACAATTCAGTGTTAACTGTCTCGTAACTGTAGTATCGATCAAAGTGAAGATTCGGATTGGTGTAATCACAACACTGATGAGGGAAACTCACCTTTTTAGAGTTTGAAGGCTGAAAGATTCTTGTTTATTTCGGCATCCAAAGATTCTCTCTGACCAAATCAGCAATTTTGAAACCTTTCAGTAGATTCACAAAGTGAGAATGTTGTTTTTTGATGTGAATCTCCGAATTTTTAGAGATAATTGGTGTTCTGAAGTGATCAAATTTCAATGCAAGGTAAGCATGTGAAAACAAACCTGTGAATTTGTTTGGCTATTCCAAGTATCGCCATCAACTCAAATACATTGTTGCCCACTCCTCCAATTGTCGCGTCGACAGTGAACAGAGCACCGTAGATAAATCTGCGATTTCATTCGTCATCCAACTTCTAGGGTGTGTCCAACTCGTCTTCCCATACTTCTTATCTGGCCAAAAAGCTTGAGACATCATCGGATCTCTCACCGTTCTTTGTCATAATCGACTGGTCCTCTCAACCACATTGCAGGCGTGTAGAAAAGTTCATCGTAGAAGAATACTAATAAAGATACAACGAATAATAAGGCAATGAAAACGTAGACCCGATTCATCTGAAAGGAATACAATCAACAATTGATTAATAGGCGAAAATAAATCGGATCACAGCGAGAGAAATTAGCATAATCCTACTGCAAAATGTGTGGAGTTTGTTTTGAAGTGACAGTTACCGAAAACGATGAAAGAAGTGAGGCAAAACAAGCGAACCCGTGGTATTTTGCCCGAGAGTGCTAACATCTCAACAGTTGCAGTAGTCTGGGAGTAGACCCGTAAGAGATATCTCTCTCCCATTACTCTCTCCTTCTCACTTCCTCTTCTCATGGCTTCGCCCTATCAAAGTGTCGCCCAGCAACGATTGCAATGAAACCAGCCATTGAAGGGAAGGAAGAAGCGAGAGGCCAACGAGACAGAAAAGATTCATAGTTCACTTTCTCAATGAGGATGGAAATCACAAAATCACACGAATACGGAATTATCGATTTCTTTGAATAGTGAAAGCAAAAGTTTCACTGAAGCGGCGAATTGAAAGGGCATCCATATCCACCTCTGACTCATAATCATCCCTTTCCAAACAATGGATTCCGGAACTAAGAATGACTATTAGCCTATGAAGATTGCAGAAACGCGAGAGATTCTCAACAGGTGTGCAATCGGATTCAATCAACGGGGAATCTTTGGGAATCGAGATCAGAGTAGCAATCAAAATGGGGTGGAATCTCGTGTACTATCAACGACGCGATAGAGCCCATGGAAGAGCAAACGATAAGAGTGTGAGAATAGAAGAGAGAGAGAGAAGCGATTATGGATGGAGAGTCGGACAGAGCATGTGTCATCAATACTCAACTGTGCTATCGCAGTTGCGAGAACCGACTGCTTTACCCACCCTATAGAACTTGACTACCAGCTAGGATTGAGTCTACATTCGCAACTAAATGATGATAAAGTGGTCTAATCACGCGATGACAAATGGATGCGGAACTTTGTGGCACTTTTGGGTATCATTTCATCAGGATACAATGAGAAGTGGAACAAGATGAAAACGGTAGAAGTGGCAGCTTTTATATTCTCCCTAGCAATCGACGAGCACCAAACGCTGCTTCAGAAGGCGCTGACTGTGGAATGGCTGTCGTAAACCGGTATGGACTATTTACTATCGAGAGGAACTGAGAGAACGAAGAAAGACATCTGATACAACAGCGTGTTAGAAGGATACTGATAAACTCGCAGGGGATTCTTTTAGCAAAAATGTGATCAAAAAAGTGGAATGACGAATGCACTGCAATGAATGAAAGGGAGAACCCAACGAGTAAGCTGATTAGCGGAAATTGTTCCCGCCGGATAAAGCCGATTTCACTTTCGATGCGAACCTCGATTGACCTCTTTTTGGAGTGAAAGCTTCTGCTTGCATTGCAACTGATCATCTGTAACTCTGAATTAGCGAAGATAAAGAGAAAGAAAACTGAAGAAGTAAGCACATTAACGAGACTTCTCGTGTGTTTCTACTGATCATAAGATGTGAAACTGTAAATTATCACACTTCTCTATCGTCTATGTCCCTCTATTACTACACATGCTGAATCTTCTTCGGCTATCCAGTAAAGAAGGCAAATTCTTAATTCTTAGAAACAATTTAGAGCGTCAAATTTAAGCAGCAGAGAGATAGACGATAGAAGCCGAACTATTTATAAGGCCCTCCATTCCAGAGTCATTTCTTTCTGTTCGTTAATTGCATGATTCATGACTAACGCCTCATATCTAGAATTCACATATCCAAGTACTGATAAAAAGATCCTTCAATATTCTCAGCTCCCATCGATCGTCACAACGTGAAAAAATGGAGGTGGCTATTCTTCGATTTTCCAGAATTCAACCAGAATCAATAAGAATGCTCTTTCCGAATGCTGGTTTGCTGTTTTCACTTCCGAAGTTCTTTTTGTTTTGATTGTTGAGAATCCGAGGATTAGTTCTTTCCTCTCTTATCATTCTTTCTTTCCTCCGTCATTGATCACACGTCTCTTCATTCCGATTTCCCTTTATCATTCTCTAGAGAATCTCTTCCTGATTTGTCTTTTCTATAGCAGCAGAAAATATCAGAAAGTCCAGAAGAAGTCTGCACAAAACTTCGTTGGATTGATTTCCGAAGAGGAAAATGTTCAATTACTCCACTGTCTGCTGTCTAAAACTTTTCGATTGTTTGTTTACTTCTGACGTAGCCTTCGCGACTCCATTCTGGTCGACTAGAGTACCCACTCTGTACCCATGAAGGGAGAAAGCGGAAATCTTTCACAACATGAATCGCCTGATCAATGATCCGTCCTCCTGATAACGCATTGTTTCGTAACTTTTGAAGATGGATCAAGTTAGTCATTTCGGAGATCGAGAAAACTTCTCACAACAGAGCTTCTATTGGTATTCCACTCCACAAGCAAATAAACGTGATTCACCCAAACTCTTTCTTTCCATTCACATTGAGTATGGGTACACGGGTACACCCGATTCTGAAAAAAAAACTCGCCCAGTATGCGCACCATTCTTTTTACAGATCCTTTTTTAAGACTGATTCTCGCTTAAAAATTCTGCAATTCAGTCACATTTTCGTTATTGTGTGTACTGGCAGTGCCACAGTGGTATTCCACTACACGTAATACCAGTGGAGTCGAGATAAAAGCTACTCCTCGAGGATTGAAAACGACCGATAAGAATAGTCTCAGTCAGCGCGACCGCGTGCGAATGTCTCCTCCCTTGTTACCCTCCTCTCGATTTATCTATTTTCGATTCAGTTCCTCACGCGTTTCCTTTGATATTGAACATCGTTCTTCAGAGAAATGAGTCTTCAATCGGCAGCAGAGGGAATTCTCGAGACTCACGTGACATGGGATGGAGTAGAGAAGAAGATGCAGGAAGTTCTCAAGACAACTGCGACTTTCGGAAAGAACAAGAGCGTCGTTCATGTTGGAGAAGGAAATGTGAGTCTAGCCGGCAGTTTGACCCTTTCACTCTCAACCGTGATGAGTCAGTCTCCATTGTAGCGAAGGCTACGTTAGAGTCAGATCTTAGCCTTAAAAATTCTCCAAGTATTGCTAAATTCAGGGTTTTCTGTCTCGCATTGGACTCATCACTTGTGATTGGGAGGGAGAGAACAATAATGAGAAACTGCCGAAGCAGTTCGCCCTCAAGGTACTCTTTTTGAATGTTAGTGACATGAATAAGGAACGAATTTTCAGATGGCTTCATGCCTCGCAGCGAAGAAAATGGAGGAAGTCACTCCCGATCACATGAAACTCGATGAGGAGACTACGAGGCAAATGTGGAACTTCTTCGAGATTTTCCTCAAGGAAGTAAGGACAATTATTGAAAATGGCTAGCATGTATGGTGTTTACAGACCCACAACGCAGAGGTGAAAGCGTATGAATTCCTCAAGAAGTTCGAAGACTCAGTCGCCGTTCCGCACTGTTTCTACACTGTTCCCTTCAGTGATGAGAACAAATTGGCCGGAGCCATTGCTCTGGAGTACCTTGAGAACACGAGAATCAGCCACGTCTACCAGACTTTAAACTTTGAGCAAGTCAAGCAGGCCAGTCATTTGATACTTGATCACAAGTAAGTAAGAGTTCAGGTAGCCCGTGAGCTCGGAGTAATGCAAGGCCTGTCAGTTCTTCACAAGGTCGAGAATGAGGAATGGCTCAGCCAGAGAGATGTCTACACTGCTTTCTGGAAGAACTTCACTACTGATGTAAGGCTAATGACAACCTGATTACTAAGGAGTTGTATTATCTATCTGAACCTTGATGTTCAGGTTCTTGCACAGATGTTCGGTCCTCTGAAGGAAATGGACGTATCAATGGCTGAGGTTTGATCGCATAAAATCAACTAATGATCTGCTCAATTGCCTCAGAGCGTAGATGCGGTAGTCGCTCTGATTCCCAACTACTACGGATCCAACTTTGCCACGACAGTGCACACTCAGTACGGAGTCAAGCCTGTTCTTGTCAATGGAGGTGCACATTGCTCCTGCTTTGATTATTCACATTTCTTAACAGTTTGTCGATAAGTACTGACGAATGGTGATTCAGATCTCTGGTCAGCCAACGTCCTCGTCGACAAGGACACGGAACAGATTCGTGCTCTCATTGACTGGCAGGTATCGATGTTCCCTCAAACTGTTGCTGTCATAGAATCGCTTCTACTTGTTTACAATAACTTTTAATTATCCAGCTGGTTCACCACGGCACAGGAGTCGAGGATCTCCTTCGTATCGCCTTCTCGGGAATGACCTCAACTGATCGGTTGGTGTTCGTAGCAAGATATTCAGTTTAGTTCAGAGTAAGTTCACAAAACAAATTCTTTCACAATTTCAGTCGCGCTCACATGGAGGAGCTCCTCGATGTGATGTACGATAGCATGGAAGAGACTCTCCAAGGAGCACCCGCGCCCTATACGAGAGAGCAGGTCAGTCAGACATCTTGGTAGAGTATCATCCGATTCCTTCAGAATCACGATCTCTACGAGCTTCTCCTTCCTCATGCTGGATTCTTCTTCGCCCCCGTCGCGATGCCGCTGTTCATGGTGAGATTCGAGTTCCAACTAGAGCTTTGAGAATTCGTTGCTCAACTTCATCCATTCAGACAACAATGGCCGATCCGACTCTCTCCGATGAGGAGAAATCGAAGAGGAAGGCTGTGGTGATGGATGAGGTGAGTCGAATCTTCCTTATTGTGTGTTCAATGGAGTTTCTTCAGGTTCGTGGTATCTGCGAGGACATTGTCATCTTCCACAAGAAGAACGAGAGCAAGAGGAAATTCGAGTGGACGGCTGCTGATTTCGCACCCAACATTCCGGATATGAGAGCAGCTGCACCCAAGACTGACTAGGGATGAATTGTAAATTGATGGCACATACTCTTATGCTAATAAATAATGCTAATTAATGAGAAACTATTGTTGTTAATAATCATTATTTATTTCGATAGTTCACATTCAACGACGCTTAGCAGCATTGATGGAGAAGAGAGGTTCTTCTCCCTCTGCGTAATCAGGGTAGGAGACAGCCCAGAGGAATCTCTTCAAGTATGGAGTCTTGAAGGATTCAATGAGAGCTGTGGTCTGTTCGTTAGCTTGGTTGATCGTCAAAGACTTGTTGTCCTCGATGGCGGTGTACTGAAATGCAGTGAAGATTGCCGATTCTGAGTTGGTGGAATACCTTGGCGAATGCGGCAGGGAACTCTCCGAGTGCCTTAGTGATATTGGACCGTTGATCCTTCGTTCTCTGCTCATCCTTAGCCATTTCCACGTTCACTGCGTCCTGAAAGACAACAGATAAATAATAATCGAAAGTCAACAAAAATAGATAACTAACGAGAATTCCGTTCTTGGCAGCCCACGATCTGATATCTGCTTCCATCTTTGTCTTAGTGATCTCTTGATTCTGCAATTCGTTACTTGCGGTGAGATTACTTAGAGTATCTAGACTACTCGATTCATAAAAGCCTTACGAAGAGAATATCGGAGAACTCCTTTTTCGCTTGCTCAGATAGATTCTGCATAGCGGGGAAGTTGAAGTGGAGGGTGAGAGGGATCGCATCGACTCCAGCCTGTTCCATTGGAATGGCGATGTCGATGCCTCCCTCAGATGCAGAAATGATGGCGAGAGAAGAGAAGAGGAGGAGGATGGGAAGCATTGTTCGATTCCGAATGGTTCAGTGGACAATCTGCTCAGTATTTATGGTGGTATTCGGATGGACGTCTCTCTCTGATTCAAGCAATCTTTCCTCTGCTCTCGCAGATTATTCGTTAACGCATCCATATTCTGATTCACAACAGGCTTATGTTCGAGTGAGCTCATCATTTGATCCGTGTTTCGGTAAACTGGTTCGTTGAACGAGAAAGAGATCGGAAGTTCAGTACACGACGAACTCTGGCAATGGATTGCTCATTCTTGTGTGAATACTTACTCTTGCGTCGGGAACGTCCTGAAGAAGTGGAATAGTCATAAATGAAGAGAGTATAAATCACTGATAAACTCCCTGAGTGTGGTAAAAGACTGTTTCTTATACGCCCATGACAAATCAATCGTATCAATCGAATATACTCAGATTGTTCTACACTTTATGTTCTGAATTTTTATGTTTTGAAGTGTTGAGAATCGAAGGATTATGTCGATGCGCTCTTATCGTCTCTCCATCTTTGATCACGCGACTCCATTTTCCGATTCCTTCTTATCATTCTGGTTCACGTCTACATTTTTTCATAGCGACAGAAAATATCAGAATGATCGAGTAAATCCGCACAATTTCAGAACCTTTTGCTTTAAAAAAAAATTATGGTGGAAACAATATCAATAAGCTCCTCTTCTCACCTGAGATTAGCAGAATGGACTCCAGTACGCTCGAATACAGTTGTCACTCAATACAAGACTCAAATAATGATCGAAGACAAAATGACTCTGTGATAACTTGTCCGAATTCCTTTTGCAAACTTCAGTTTCGGCGATCAATAAACACTCGAATAAAAGCGATGGTAGGGAATTATGAATCTGAGAATGATCATGCTTCGCGACAAACTATCCTATTCATAACGCACTTCCCTACAATTTCTTCACCATTTCAGTTCCATCCTTGGTCTTGCGTGTAGCAGTGCCACTACACAAATGTCAAAAGGTGGTAGATAAAAGCGCTGCATCGAAGATTAGAAACGATTGATAACAGTAGGGTCGCTCACTCCCTTCTTATTTGTCTCACGATTCATTTCATTCATTCATTCATTCATTTATTTCCGTTACGTTACAGATTTAGAAGAAATGTTGTGAATAGTCGTCTAGATTTCGATTCATTTTTTCCTTATGTTTGGTGATGTTTATCGACAAACTTTCAGACAAATGAATCTACAAACTGCCGCGGAAGGAATTCTAGAGACTCACGTAACCTGGGATGAAGTAGAGCTGAAACTGCAAGAAGCACTGAAGACCACTGCAAAGCTAGGAAAGAACAAGACAGTTGTTCATGTTGGAGAAGGAAATGTGAGTTCAGAATTCATGTCTCGGTCAGCAACAGGGTGAGCTGAGCTTTCAGGGATTCCTATCTCGCATCGGATTGATCACTTGTGATTGGGAGGGTGAGAATAACAATGAGAAATTACCGAAACAGTTCGCCCTCAAGGTAACTGACATCTGAAGAAATCTCTACCAATAAAAAGAATTGTAGATGGCCTCCTGCATGGCTGCGAAAAAGATGGAAGAAGTAACTCCCGATCAGATGAAATTAGATGCAGACGTCATGAAACAGATGTGGGATTTCATGGAGATTTTCGTCAAAGATGTGAGTAAAGAGGCAACTAAATTCCCTACATCGACAATTTTCAGACGCATAATGCTGAAGTGAAGGCATACGACTTCCTTCGTAAATTCGAGGGCTCAGTCGCCGTCCCTCACTGTTTCTACACTGTTCCCTTCAGTGAGCAGAACATATTGGCCGGATCGATTGCTCTTGAGTACCTTGACAACACAAGAATCAATCACGTGTATCAAACTCTCAGTGTGGCTCAAGTGAAACAGGTGGTTCACTCGAGTAAACGCGTGATGATATGCCATCGAATATCAGGTCGCTCAAGAACTGGGAAAGATGCAAGCTCTCTCGATTCTCCATGGAGTCGAGAAGGAGGATTGGTTGAGTACGAGAGATGTATACACCGCCTTCTGGAAGAATTTCACTCCGGAGGTGAAAATAGGAATTCAAATGAGAAGCATTGCTATTGAACTTCAGATCTTCGCTCAAATGTTCGGCCCCTTGAAGGATATGGACGCATCGACAGCCGAGGTTCAGATTTCAACGCTCAACGTTGCTAAGAATGACTTTGTAGAGCGTAGATGCAGTGATCGAACTTACCCCCACATACTTTGGTTCGAACCTCGCCATTACACTCCACAAACAATACGGAGTGAGACCAGTTCTCGTCAACGGAGGTCAGTATTCTACTGTTTTTCACCACTCCATCCTGAACTGATAATGGTTGATCATTGATTCAGATCTCTGGTCTGCCAATGTTCTCGTCGATACGGAAACTGAGGAGATTCGTGCACTAATCGATTGGCAGGTACGGCAAGGTGTTCACAAAGAAAGGTAACTCTTTTCTTCTTCAGCTAGTTCACCACGGAACTGGAGTCGAAGATCTTCTCCGAATTGCTTTCTCGGGAATGTCTTCTTATGATCGGTGAGCATTAGTTAATTTTGAAAAAAAAGAAAAAGAATTTTCATATAAATTCGCAGTCGTTCGAGTATGGATGCGCTTCTCAACACGATGTATGACAGCATGGAAGAGACTCTGCAGGGAGCACCCACGCCGTATACTAGGGAGCAGGTACATTTTTCAATATAATCACAAACTGATAAGGAGCAGTTTCTTCCAGATGCACGATCTCTACGAATTGGTCCTTCCTCATGCTGGATTCTTCTTCGCACCTGTTGCAATTCCTCTTTTCATGGTGAAAATCCATAATTTACGAATTCTCGATCTAGCATGCTACTAATAATGTGCAAGATAATAATTTACTTTTGTCAATCAATTTTCTTCGCAGTCCACAATGGCTTCTGCTGATCTGAGTGATGAGGAGAAGGAGCGAAGAAAGACAATCGTATTGGACAAGGCGAGTGATTAGTATGATGAGAATACTGTTGAATGATACTTTTTCACAACTCAGTCATTTTAGGTTCGTGGAATCTGCGAGGACATTGTCATCTATCACAAGAAGAACGAAAGCAAGAGAAAATTCGAGTGGAAAGCCCCTGAATTCGCACCAAATGCTATCAACGGAGCGCCCAAAGCCGAATAGAACGGATTGTATATTCCCCCACTTGCAAATTAATATTTGACCTGAATAAATGGATTGTTTCTATGTATTCGAATTCACCTCGGCTGTCACAGGTCTGACCCACGATTCGATTGGCTGGACTAACTGTAGTTTCAAATTGCCATAAGCCGGATTTATCAACCCGGCTCTCGACATCGATTCACTCGTTTCACTGTATAATGATAACAATAAGTTGACGTAATTAAGATAATTGTGTTCCAAATTCTGACCTGGTTACTGATGAAAGTCGGGACAGCCAGAAAAGTTTCGGCTACACTTCTCTTAATTTTTAACTCTAATCTTATTAAGCTTGCATGTCATACAAACAGAATTTTCATTTTTAATTACAGGTTCGTGGAAAAACAAAGAGCTGAGGTTGAGGCATTCACTCGACTTCAGTCCTGATCAGGGCAAGAACTACATCGTCGGTAAACGTTTAAGAAGGAGTGGTAAAAGTGAGGTCTGTTAGTTAAAATTTTTTGACATAACTCATCCATCATTGTACTCCACTAATCGGATTCTCAGTTACTAGCAGTAATCGGATCAAGGATAGACTTTAGTTACTAATCTGTGATGGGTGGCCGCTGCTCGCCTTCAATGAAAAAAACATAGCTCCCTCTACTTTGCAATAATCCCAGCAAATCGCAGTAGCTCCAAGTAATCTATATTTTGGGTGGTATATATAGCTTCTTTTTCGATGCATAAGAACTGAAAGCATAAGCACTCCTGCTATCCTGCGAGAGAAGTCATGCTGGCGAATCTTCTGTAAGTCTTTCATTAGTGAAAAAATAAGCCCGCTCGCCATGAATGAGTGAAACTTTAGTTCATGCTGCCATACAAATGACAACTTCCTCTTTCACAATTTCGTCAAGCAGAGATCCTTTCACAATAGTCATTTTTGGTACATCACTATGAGATTCAAGTCGATCAGAGCAAATCTCTCGGCTTTACAATGTGTTTCATAACATTCTCTGCCCTCGTGTGCTCTCGTACCACTCAACAAATGTCAGTGGAGGGTAGATAAAGCGCATTCGAGAAAATCATAGGGATAGATAACCTCATTTTGTTTGACCGCTTGGGAAGCCATCTCTCCCCCATCCTCTCCTCTGAATTTTGATCCTTCTTTTATGATTCGTTTTCAGAGAGATGAGTCTTCAATTTTCTGCGGATGGACTTCTGCAGACTCACGTAACATGGGGAGAAGTAGAGAAGAAGATGCAAGAAGTTCTCAAGACAACGGCGACATTCGGAAAGAACAAGAGTGTCGTTCATGTTGGAGAAGGAAATGTGAGTCTTTCTTCAGAAAAGCATGCATTTTATTTCGGATTGACATTTATTGGCAAAATATATTTCAGGGTGTGTTATCTCGTATCGGATTGATCACTTGTGATTGGGAAGGAGCGACGGATGGTGAAGTGCTGCCGAAGCAGTTTGCCCTCAAGGTTAGACAACTTGATTGTGTGAGCAAGTTTTCAACCACCCATTTACAGATGGCGTCATGCCTTCAACTGAAGAAGATGTCGGATGACACTCCCGAACACGCGAAGTCTGATCCCGAGACTGTGAAGATGATGATGAACTTCTTCGAGGGATTTATCAAAGATGTGAGGATTGTTTTTAATTTATCAAGGTGCACAATAGAAAATTTATCAATGCAGACCCACAACACCGAAGTACTGGCATGCGAATTCATAAATAAATTCGGAAGTAGAGTTGCTATTCCTCATTGCTTCTACACTGTTCCATTCACTGAGGAGAACAAACTGGCTGGATCCATCGCTCTCGATTACGTCGATAATACGAAGATCTGCCACGTCCACGAAACACTGAGTGTCGATCAGATGAAGCAGGTAGGCCATCGACTCCTTGGTACATTTTGTGGTCAGAGTGAGAGAGCCTCCAACTTAGTTCGTGATGTAAAAGAGAACGTCAACTGACACCATTCTATCCCTCAATCACTCAAAGTGTAATCACAGGTGGCACGCGAGATCGGAAAGATGCAGGCTCTCTCAGTTATTCATGGTGTAGAGAATGAGGAATGGTTGAGCAAGAAAGACGTTTATACTACGTTCTGGAAGTTCTTCTACACTTCTGTGGTATGCACAACTAACCTCAGTTCGTCGATGAACTCGAAAGATAGTTTTCTCACTTCAGGGACTGGAGAAGGAGTTCAGCCAACTGAAGAGCATGGATGCATCTGTGACTGAGGTTTGAACATCTCAGCAGTAGCCACAACCGAATTCACTTCAGAGTGTGGATGCAGTTCTCAAGCTCATCCCAGAGTATCACGGTTCCAATCTCCCCATCACTCTCCATAAACAGTTCGGTGTGAAGCCAGTGCTGGTCAATGGAGGTGCAATCTCGCTTGATTATAAAAATCATGATGAATCTTATCAGATCTCTGGTCTGCAAACGTTCTCATTGACAAGGACACTGAGCAAGTTCGGGGACTCATCGATTGGCAGGTATGATTGAACTGAATCTAGGCAACTGAAAGTTGAAATATCAGTGTTTGACAAATCGTATCTGCCCATTTCCAGCTCGTCCATCACGGCACTGGAGTGGAAGATCTCATTCGTATCGCACTCGCGGGAATGAACTCTTCCGACCGGTTAGATGTTTTGCCATGTCATTCACGGAATCTAAGATTATGTGCGATCAACGCCCATTTGCAGTCGCGCTCACATGGAAGAACTGCTCGAAGTAATGTACGACAGTATGGTGGAGACTCTGCAGGGAGCACCAGTACCGTATACGAGAGAGCAGGTATATCGATCACACCAAAATAAACTTCAATAATTAATGATTCTAGATGCACGAACTCTACGAGATCGTCCTTCCTCATGCTGGTTTCTTCCTCGCTCCGATCATCATTCCACTGTTCATGGTAAGTTTTCAGTAAATTTCTAGATCTCATTTTAATGTGGATTTCTATCCAGGCAGCTGCGGCAGTTGGCGCTCTCGCTGAAGAGGATAAAACGAAGATGAAGAATGCGGTGGTTGATAAGGTATGCAATTCGGTTATGCCTTGCTTCATCATGAATGGAAATAATGCTTTCATGATTGGCATCGTTTTCAGATTCGAGGCATCTTCGAGGACGTCGTTATCTTCCACAAGAAAAACGAGAACAAGCAGAAATTCGTGTGGAAATCTGCCGATTTTGCGCCGAAAGTCTAACAAGATTAGAAAAAATCATATAATGAAACTGTAAAAGAAGAATATATTGTAGATAGTCATGTATCAACGATTGAATCCGTGTGATGATGTCACCTTATTGTCATTATCTGTACCCTGCATTCAAGAATGGCTTTATGTTTCAAACACTGCAATGCAAATAAAATCAGAAGTAACTTTATGCAGTAATGGTGCTGGCATAACCATCAAGTATCGAATTGATGGTAAAGGGTAAAGGTATCCCCGTACTCAAGGCACTTGCGTCCTGCGGGAGCCCACTGCTAGGCCAGTGACTATATTTAAAGGCCAGTTCAGTCCGTAGGGCCTAATCTATTCTTCGGACCTACTTTACCGCGTGATCTAGTCACTACCAATTCCCCTTGCGGGCGCCTTGGTGGGGCGGAGGCGGTGTCACGGCCGGGATTCGAA
>LS496369.1:157159-174569 GCA_900490845.1 Pristionchus japonicus | reverse complement strand
CTCTCCGCTCCGCTCTCCGAATTCGCTCTCCGAATTGATGAGTGAAGATAATTGATTTCAGCCAATTCATTTCTGAACAAACGAATCCTGCAGAGTGAATCAAAGAGAACATTGAACGCGTTCACTCTTCACTAGACTCTCGGATTGCACTTGCCTAGTCTCTACTTTCCATGTTGGATATTCCACTGACTAGGAGAGAGCATTGAGAAGAAGAGAGAGGGATGTAGTCCCATGTGCCTCTACAAGGATCCGATGCATCTGTGCAATCGTTTTTCGAACGCCTGTCGTCGGTATAAAATAGAAGAACATCGGTTCATCAGCACTTCAATCACTGGTTCAGCAGCACACTCCAGGTAGCCGTCTCATTCCATTCATTTACAACAACCAGTACCTTCCCAGCCATGCAATCCCGTCTTGTGTGCCTCTTGGCACTCTTCGGTCTTTGTCTCTCCTCTCCTCTCGGTGAGTTCGAGAAGGAATTGAAGAAGGAAGGAGTCGATCTGGTTAAACTCCACGAGGAACTCAAACACGAATCTGAAGAGTTGGAGGAGGAATTCAGCAGGAAGGAAACACAGGATCAGGTACAACAACGAGACGTTCCATCGAGATCAACTCTCCCTTGATAGCTGGCTAAACTCCGCGCTGCGTACCACACTTGTCCCAATGGAACAATCACTGAGAAGACTGAACTGGAGATCAATGGAGAACTGTCCAAGGATCTGTTCGAGGGAGATATCGTCCTTACTCCGTTAGTCCCTTCCATTGGCTAATGATGATGCAATTCCTTCCAGTGAGCAATGGGCGCGTGCACTCGATCGTGATCCGAATGCGACTCTCCAACGTCGTCAAGCCCTGACTGAAGTGGTCAAGATGTGGACTCCAATGGGAGGACCGATTATTCCCTACGCGTATCTCGATGAATTCCGTGAGTGAGGACTGTTCAACTGTCTAATCAAAGAGACGCTTCAGCCGAAGATAAGAAGCCGATCATCCAGGCGGCTCTCAAATTCTGGGAGGAGCGAACTTGTGTCAAGTTCCGTGAAGCGACTGATGCTGACAAGAATGTGTACGTGAGCTTACTTGGACTAAATTAGCTAAATCTCTATTTCTTCTAGTGTTCTGTTCAACCACATCGCCACCGGTTGCTCATCCTCAGTTGGAATGGTGGGAGGAAAGCAGAAGGTCAACCTCGCAGCTGGATGCTTCTCGGTAAACAATATTCCTTCTGAGAAACAATCAATCGATAATCGTAGGTGACCGTAGTCGCTCACGAAGTGTCTCATGCCTTCGGAACCCTCCACGTCCAGTCGAGATCCGATCGTGATAAGTGAGCCCTTGTAATCACATTTACGTGCTCAACTACTTTCTCTTCCAGCTACGTCATTATCGATACAGCGAACATTCAACAGGGAAAGGAACACAACTTCCTCAAGGAACCTAAGGGATACGGAAAACTCGATAACTACGGAATCCCTTATGAGTTCGGATCCATGCAGCACTATCATGAGAAGGCGTAAGAACAAGATGACGAGACGACGATCTGAAAGAGGGGTTCAGGTTCTCGATCGACACGGAAAAGCCGACGATCTACACGAAGCCCGATTACTCTCAGTACCAAGGATCAATGGAGGCTCCCCGTGCTTCTTTCTACGATACTCTCCTCATCAATAAGATCTACAAGTGCACTGGTTAGACTCGACCATCCTCGACTGACATTGATCCCCTGATTGCAGACAAATGCACTAACAAGATCGCGTGCCAGAACAACGGAGTGCAGGATGGATCGAACTGCAACAAGTGCTTCTGTCCCAAGGGATGGGCGGGAACCAACTGCGAGAAGAGAGTGAGGACAACTACCAGGACAGGGTCAATCACTCTACTTCCAGCCCGACTCCGCCATCATGACCAAGTTGACTGCCAATCAGAAGATTACGATGAATGTGGATCCGGGAAGCAATGGAATGCAGGAGAAACTGTACATTCTTGAGGTTGGTGTTTGGCTTGAATGAACTCGGTGATAATGGGATAATTGCAGGCTCCGGTCGGCAAGAAGATCCAGGCTGTGGTGACCAGAATCGGAGAGTGAGTTTTCGAATGTGTTAGAATATTCTCCCGTCACGACTACTTTCTAGGTCCTGGTACTCAATGTGCCGTACCATCGGAGTTGAGATCGTGCCCACCAAGGATACTCGTGTCAATGGATTCCGGTGAGAGTGAATTCAGTAGATCAATCGAACTCGAACTCTTTCAGTTTCTGCGGCAAGCCGGATCCCACTCCGATCCTCTCCGATTCTAATACGATGCTCGTCTGGCTCTACAATGAGAAGACGAAGCCATTAGTAACTGACATCGAGTTCACTCTTGTCTAGACTGTCGATGATGTGATACATAAATGTAAAAGTTTCGCAATTGAACAGTGCAAATGAAGTCTCTAGCGCACTACTACTTAGAGATCAAAAGAACAAAAGGAAGTGACTCTCAGTTCATCGGGCGTATCCGATCATGTGCAATGCGAGATCGGACGCCCCAGTCAACAGCATATCACGCCCGTATTATCTTTTTTTTCGAGTACACTTCTCTTCTCCTCCTTCATAACCATCTCGAGTTTTAGAATGGGCAAATATCCGATTTTCATAATTAATATACTCGTGATGATGACCCTAATTGTATCCGTTACTTCAACCATTGCCACGCAACGAAGGAACGATGGCCAAGCAGTATTTCGGTTAGTTTGTCCACAAGGTTCCTGAACTACAATGATTCGTTCACAGCAAGCGACCAGAGGTTCAGCACGTTGATTGCGCAAGGCTGATTGGAGAGGATCGCGAATATGCTAAGGTGCGAAGTGTGAGTTTGCCTAGATAATTATTCATCTCAATGGTTCGCAGGAAATTACGAGATTCCGTCCGACGCTCATTGAAGCAGATTTGGGATGGTCGTGCTCTTCGATACAGGTTACAATTTACAAGCATCTGAAGTGAAATGAATGATCTTCCATCTCAGAAACGAATTTTTCCTCCTCGCAATCCGAATACTGGCTTTCAAATTCTGTACGCACGAATCGTTTATAAGGTAGGTGGCTGAACCAAATAACGAAATAACTAATAAGTTGTTGTTTGAGGACTATAATTTTCTCGAAGGTCTGCTAGCAACTGATTACGCGAGTGAGAATGTGTACTGCTTCTCGTTGGATATGAAGGTAATCGGTTTAGATCTGTGAGTTTATCTCTGAAGATTACTGTTTTTATAGGCACCAAAACATTTCCATAATCGTTTTCACAACTTGGCGAGGTGCCTTCCAAATGTGTTCGTGTCAAGGTTTGTTTCTTCTATCGGTTGTAAAAACGAATTCGAAGTATTTCAGAAAAATCCACGATTTGGACAGTGCTGGTCACAACCAAAATGAGGTGGCAACACTTGCTTACTTTTGAATTGGCAAATTATCCAAACTAATATTGAAGGCTCACCTGGATTGCTTGAGACTGGTTCGAAACAGAAGATGGGAATACGCCGTATTGATGCAAGTGAGATCGTTTGCCCCAATATTCTATATGAGTGGACTCATTTAGAACCACGATGTAATAATCAAGACTCACGCTCAGATGACAGAGATTCTGCAAATATACGGAGGTGAGATTAATTCAGTTTTTGAGTAGAGTAAACAGACTTCCGTACACGCTTCTATTCAAGTAACTCTTTCAGGTGCCAATGGAATAGAGACCTTACGTTGTCCTGATCATCGATGCATTTCTTCACTCGAGAGAAATCTGGGAAAGCTGAAGTTGTGTCCGAGAAGTCTAAGTGGAGAAGAACGTTAGTTCTGTTAGCCATTATCGTCTCTGTCCTTAATAATGGAATATTTGCAGTGACCAAGTGCCAATCCACTGAGATTGAATGGGGAAAAGGAGCGATGCAGGTTAGAACTATCGAATGATTCTTTAACTAATCTTTGTGTTAAATAAACAGTCGATAATCTCTCGTGCGGCTGCCGAATTCATCTTTGACGAAATTAACATTCTTCACCTAGCCCGAGAAATGAATGAGATGGTGAGAGCATTTGCACTTTGAATGTTCGAATAGTTCATTCCAGGACTATGGAGTGGACGAACAACTATTCAATTCACTACAAATTAATCCGGAGATTCGCTTGCCCGGTGGCTTTCATCACAAATGCAGAAAAGATATAAATGATGACCTAAACTCAACAATTCGGTGATTATTTTCTCATAGTTCTGTAGTTTATTCAACACAATTCAGTATCGTTCATTATCCTAAATATCCGACGTTGACTGGCCTCGATGAATTCTGGACAACAATGTTCGTACAGTGGATTTTGATTATAAATATAAAGAGAATATTCACAGCTTGAAGTTCCTGAATCTACATGAGATACGAACATGTCCGTCAGGAATGGAGAGACATGGAGTGTGCATATTAGGAGTGGAGGATCTCCCTGTTCTAGCAAAGTCCGATGCTGTCATGGCCAATAAGGTAACATCTTTTGTGCAAGGCCAAATCAAGCCAATATGTATCTACCCAGGAATTTAAACTGAAAGAAAAACAACACCTTATTTGGATTATTTTTCAGATGATGCCGAACTTCGATTATGCCGTCACTTCATGCATTGCTGAACTTCTTTTCAACAGAACTCGAGATGGTTCGAGCATCAGAAGAGAAGTATATGAGAATATCGATTCGGTATTTTAGATTTGTATTCCAAAGTAGATAATTTTCCCTTGCAGGTACGGTATCATCGCGAACATAATGATCCTTCCTTCAGTATTGACAAGTTCGCGTGTTAATTAGTTCTATGGTGAAATCGAATGCAGTAATAGTTTTTGGCGACGTTTGTCATACGTTTACGTGAACACATAATACATGCATTAGTTCGGAGTGTGAAATCACTTTGTTATTGTATTTGCCGATAAACAATTTATGATCCCAAGAATTTTTTTAAAGTCTAGTTTCACACTTATTACGTGCCCACAAAACTATACATAAATGCGAGAAGGATTGAATATATAAGTCACGGAAAACTAATTTTTTTGGCAATATGAGGAAGTTGGCCTTCATTTTGCTCATTTATGGCATTTGACAAAAATTCGACCTTGAAAAAATGTCAATTTTCTAAATTGTGTTTTTGACAGAATTTCGATCTCGAAACCATGCCAAACCATCCATGGCTTAGCAAAAACCCTAACGCACCCAGCGGGGTTCGAACCGGCGCTCCTCTGCACTCCAACTCAAAACTCTAACCACTCGGCTATGGCCGTTGATGCGAGGAATGATTGAGGGATCGTCTTATTCTGCCTCGGAAGCTCCAATGAGCGGTTGAAGCAGTTCATTCCATTCCATTCCAGAGTTATGCATTGTCCAATCATTCCTCTCATCAACGGCCGTAGCCGAGTGGTTAGAGTTTTGAGTTGGAATGCAGAGGAGCGCTGGTTCGAGCCCCGCTAGGTGTTTTAGGGTTTTTGCCAAGCCATCGATGGTTTGGCATGGTTTCGAGATCGAAATTCTGTCAAAATATTTTCAAAGGATTTTGGCATGTTTTAGAGCTCAATAATTTGCCAAAAAGTAATTTGGCAAAAATGGGCAAGATTTTCACCATCTTCCTCATCCTGGCAAAAAAATTAGTTTTCCGTGACTTATATGTTTACTTGCAAGTTAGATAACTGCAAATCGGAGCAACAGTAAAATTGGTTATAAATAGTTACAGTAACCCATGCAGCTGAACGAACAACTGATTGATTTCCCCACTTATACACCGAATTAAATTTGCGATTGTTTATAGAAACAGTACATGATAGAAACAGTTTACTGTAGCTACCGTATCATGGATCTTTGAATTTCCCGCACATACGATTTTCTGTATAGGAGCAGGCAATTGAATGTTTACTGTATTTTATGTGATTTTCAACTTTCTCTTGTTATTATTTGTTTGTTTGCTAGTGTTGTTTATTTATCAGCTAATCCATCGTTTTTCTTTTCCAGGTATGGCCTCTTCTCAACCCCCTTCGGAAGATGAGCAGCGCATGCCGTCGTTGACGAATGAGGAGAAGATTTACTGTATTTGCAGGTCACTCTTTCTTCGGCCTTTGACTTTGACTCTTTTGAAAGGTAGTCCATTGTTATGCAGATCTTTTCAGACAGACCGAGGGCAATCGACGCTTTATGATTGCTTGCGATGAGTGCGATGAATGGTTTCACGGCAGCTGCGTAAAGGTTTACATTTTCACACACTTTTTATGCTCTGGTGTTGTATTCAGTATGCCATTACGCATTTCATACTCTAGCCTTTGTAAATATTTATTCCTCTTCTTTCAGATCTCAAGGGCTAAGGGCCTGAAAATCGACTTATATGTCTGTGATGCGTGTCATTTTAAAGATCCCACCAAGTCGACCGTCTATTTCGTAACGAGCGACGATGAGGGCGGTGAATATATTTCCCTTTAATCATTAAATGCTTTATCCATTTTACGCTACTTTTCCAGAAGAGGTGGTAAGCAAGCGCTGTGATAATTGTGTGCCCTGCATTATGATGACTGATTGTGGAGAAGTAAGTTGTTCCTATCGTTGTTTGACGTATGTTAATTATTTAATTACTATTTGTAGTGTGATCCGTGCAAAAAGAAGAAGGGTCGCTGTGCCAAAGTACATTGTTTATTTGATCCGACTACGACTGAAGAAGAGAAGATTGCGGTAGAGATTGAGATGATGAGCTACCAAAGGGGTGGGCTTCTTTTTCTTTTCAAAATACCGTTTTTGCATCAACTTAATTTATTTTGTAGCCTGTCGTAAGAAAATTTCCCTGCTTGAGCTGAACGATTCCGAGGCTGAAGATGTAGACATAGACTGTGAAGGTATTCATGCACACTCATCTCAATAACGCTTACTAATTCTCTTCTACAATTTATTAATTGCAGTCTTATCGTCCCTTGCATCAGCTGAAAGAGCAGAGCCCTCCACATCTGGAAATCAGGAGACTCGAGAGAAGAAGAAGGCCAAGGTTTAGGATACACCATGGACTCTATTGTGTAAAAATGAATTCCAGAAAGAGAGAAGGACTACGAGAAGGGAAAGAATGAAGGGTGGAGCTGATGCTTCTAATCGCCGGTCGCGGGCTGCCCGGAGAGGTAAGCAAACAGAGGGGAAGGCTACCTGGATTGATGACGAAATTGTAAGCTGGTTTTCAATAATCTATCTTTAACGTTCCCCTCTACTCAAACAATCAGAGACCAAATACCTGGCTTCCAAAATTTTTTTCATGTGGGTCGGGTAGTGATTTTAGGGGTACTTTTTAAAAAAAAAATTTCCAAAAAATGTGGGTCGGTTATAAAAATCATTCCAGGAGCGTCACTTTCACAGTCGTTTGAAATGCAATTCTCCACTAACCATGACTAAATATCAACTCAGCGTGATAGTCCGACCCTGAAAGTGTAAATAAAATCGATCCCCGTAAAAAATTAACCGACCCCTGATGGTAAACAAAAGGGATTATCAAAATTAGAACATACACAGGCCTGACGTCGTCACGTTCCTTGCCCTCAAGAAGTGCCTGGGGTCGGTTAATTTTTTACCGGGGTCGATTTTGATTAATCTCCAGCCTTCAGGCATTCTTTCTGTTTTTAAAATGTGCAGTTTGGTTGAGAAATAACTGAACTGTAAGCTGACAAAAAAGAATTCAGAGTTTACATAGCGATGAAAATGCACGATAATTGACGGCTCTCGTACCGGCTCTCTTTCTCCTCGTTCCCACAGTTAGTCCTAACTGTGGGTGGGTCGGTTTCCATTTTCTCCCAAAAAATGTGGGTCGCCTGGGTACTTTTTCACCTACTATTTGGTCTCTGCAAACAATTCATATTCGAATTCCCGCCTAGTGTGGATCTTGGTTCCCCGAATAGCAATCAACTTGAATCCTCGCGGATAAGGGTTTGGCACTACATTTATGCCCAAAACGAAGGTGCAAGTCGAATGCTCCATGTGGAGCCGAGATATAAAAGTGCAACAATTCAAATAATTTAAGGTGTGGATGGGAACTTTATTAAAGCCATAATTTTTTCAGATTCTGAGGAAGAGCTTATGCAATGCGAAGGAAGGTGAGCAATTCAAACCATATGAGTGCCAAGGTTTGGTTCTTCACTAAAACCTTTCCAGGGGCTGTGTAAACGCTGCTGCCGAAAATTCGAAATACTGCAGTTCGGAGTGTGGAATGGCTCGGAATATGGTGCGTTTGTGCATTAGTATTGTTCTGTGAGATTTTCCTGGTTTTGATAGTTTTTTTCAGGAGCGCATTATGCACTATCTCCCGCAGGGAGCCCAAGACTACTGGCGAGTCGAACCTGTGATTGAGAGAGAAATGAGAGAGGTACTCGCATTGTCATGGCCTTAATTCGAAGTAAATATGCTGCAGGTGGTAGCTCGTCGAAAGGAAGAAGAAGCATCACTGGCTAGAGAGATAACTAAGTTGGACAAGTGGTACAATATGGTGTTAGAATATGTTGAGGTAAGAGGCATTTTTTGAGCACTGTTATGCACTTGTTGTAGAATATGCGAAATGTTGGTAGTTAATCAGTTAATTGCAGGTAATCAAAAAGGTAAAACCAGACGAGGACCAGGAGGAGGAGGAGGTCGATGATAAAGAAGATGTAGGAATGGTGAGGAGAAACAGTCTTTTGACTTATCCTATCGCATTGCTGTTCTTTCTCATTTTTGCTCCTTTTTCGCGTCCACTAATTTAATTATTGGCAGTTAGTCGCGTGTCAAGTGTGTACGAAGGAGTTTTCGTGCAAGAGTATCACAAGACATCTTGAGTCGTGCATTGCTAAAGAAGATAAGCAGAATACGTATGGAACGGCTACCAAGGTAAGACTTGTATCCAGTGATCGGAGGGTAGTGTCGAAATCCGTAGGGTACGTGTAGGTATGACCGCTGTCGCTGAGGGAGGCACTTCTTGAAGACAGCAAATACTGAGCGCCGAGTGATCGTAACCATCACATATATCACAAGCATTTTGAATAGTCATGCTGAAAATGCTGTTAGTAGTAGGACGTGGCTAAAGAGGCGCGTAGCACTACTGTACAAACGATTGCGTGGAAGTCACTACACCTACGATGTCTTTGAAAATAGCGTTTGAAGGTTCGGATCTCCTCAGTTTATCATTGGCAGCGGCTTATGCACACGCTTCAGCTATTGTGATTACAAGGCACCAAATTACCTATCCCGTTATAGGCTGTGTTGTCTGTTTTATTAATGCTGCTTCTTAGATAACTGCAAATATTTGAGTGTATCGTCAATCCGAACGGAATGTTCTTAGATTACTGCAAATATTTGAGTGTATCGTCAATCCGAACGGAATGTTCTGCGAAGAGTTCAACAAGTCAGACAACTCGTATTGCAAGAGACTGAGAGTGATATGTCGAGATCATTACAAGAGAGATATCGAGAGAGGAGCGGTGGTGAGATATGATTTTTTATGTAGCGAATATTTAATTTGTGCTATTGTTATGATATATTTAAAAAATTATCAGGTGTGTTGTTGGCCGAAGGTGTGGTCTACGCCCGGATCACGCAGTATGGAAGAAATGTTCACGACGGTCGAGGGTTCGTTGTCGTGTGTTAATAGGAAATCAATAGTGGTTACTGTAAAATTGTAGGTTGTAGTTCTCGTGAAGAGGTTAGTGATTGCAGGAATGATGTCAGAGGGAACGTGCGGAATATATCGAGGGGATTGCAAGCAGCATATGGATTGGATTCCAGTTCGTTTTCTTGTTTCAATTAACAACTTCATGCTCTAGTTAGTCCATTTTGCCTAGGAATAACCGTTAAACGCTAGACTTCTTCTACGCAGGGCACATTGGGAATGATCGACTCGAGGAGAATGGCGATGTACTATCGATTGGATGAATTGGCTGAATCGGCCAAGATTCAGAAGACGGGAGACGCCCTTCTTCTCATGTGCAATCAGACGGTATGAGATGATTATTGATTGATTGATTGATTGATTGATTGATTGATTGATTGCTTATAGAGTGGACGCAGATTCAGTCGGAGTTAGAATGAATATTGTAATATTGAGGTGCACCATAAACCTCTGGAGGGTATCCTCGCGAAATATGAAGAGGGAAAGAAGAAGGCAGGCGGAAACGTGGAGTCTACTGAAGAGATTACGGTAGATGTCGATTGATAGTGATGATAATGTATTTGTTGTTTTTTGTTTCGTTGTTGTTTTCGTTATTATGGTCCAGAAGATTTATAACCGCTTTACCGGCTAACTAATTCAGATTTGTTGCCCGGAGTATGCTCGGTTAGCCCATAATGTACTCATTTTCACATGTTGTTAAAGATAAGAACTTTTGATAGACCAGCACGTACAGTGCACTTGAAAGTAGATATACAACGGGCTTTCTTTCTTTTAGAAACGTCAAAGTAGTGGAGGATTACCTATTTTCAATGTTTGTTGAGTGTCGGTTTAATTGAGTCAAATGCAGATACAAAGATCCATCTAAGCCTCAACTTTGACTGGAATCGCTAGTGGTAATTGATCACTTTGACTGGGAATCCTCGTCATTCCCTCTCTCATCCTCCATTTTGACTGGAGATCTCCGATGGTAATGGATTCACTCCCCTCTATAAAAGATCCTCGTCTCGGTCTCTTCCTCACACCAAGTCGTCGACATGGCTCAGTCTGTTCCTCCCGGAGATATCGCCACCCAGCCTGGAAGCAAGATCGTCTTCAACGCCCCCTACGATGACAAGCACACCTACCACATCAAGGTACCATACCCCTTGCCCTTGTCCTACAGTAACCCTTCACATTTCAGGTGACCAACTCCTCTGCTCGCCGCATTGGATGGGCTTTCAAGACCACCAACATGAAGAGACTCGGAGTTGACCCCGCAGCCGGAGTCCTCGACCCCAAGGAGAACGCCCTCATTGCCGTCTCCTGCGACGCCTTCGCTTACGGACAGGAGGTACGGTACTCTCTGGTTCTCTCAACCCCCTCCCCTCTTGTTACTGTAGATGCTATCTCAATCCACATCGTATCTCAACACCGTACCCCATATGAAAATCGATTCATTTTGTGATCGACTATATCCTCTACCGTATCCTCATATTCTCAATTCAGGACACCAACAACGACCGTGTGACTATCGAGTGGACCAACACTCCCGATGGAGCCGCCAAGCAGTTCCGCCGCGAGTGGTTCCAGGGAGACGGCATGGTTCGCAGAAAGAACCTCCCCATTGAGTACAACCCTTGAATAAAGTCGGTTGATTCTCAATCAATTGCGTCATGACTATGTACATTGTGCGTGAGAGGGGATAGGTTGAGAATTGACCGTTCGCAATAACTTCCCTTTTGGATCTTTCTTGTAATGAAGAAAGATCCAAAAGGAAGTTGGCAGGATAACAGATAGTGTCATCGCAAGTTTAGCATCGATTACTCTCGTGTGTGGGCACTTCTCACAGATAAACAGGTAGTCTATGGAAATCTGTAGCCGAATATGGGATGCTGTTGTATTACTACAGTAGTTTATTCACTCTCAGAGAAATGAGTCTCTTCCTCATCTCGAATCTCAAAACACTCTTGTTCATCTCCTGTTATCCGCATAATCTATGAACTCCTTGTACTTCGTTCGATCATCATTGACCGCCATGTCAAATTCCGTCCCAGATAATGCGAAGAAGCTTCTAATCTGAAATGGAAAGTGAGACATGCCTATCTAAGAATGTACTACCATACGTTCAGTGTCTACCTTTCACTTCTGATCCTCCTCTCTATTCTCGACTCTTCTTTCTCATAATCGCTCACTACATTTTATCACAATCGAAAGACAGGGAAGAGTAGAAAAGTGAATGTGACAGGCAAACAACTGACTTTCCCAGAGATGCTCGGTGCGCTATTAATTGTTGTCTGTTTCCTCTCCTTCCTCTACTTGTGAGTGTTTCCAACGTCAATCTTCCTTTCCTTGATTATCCGCCTGGTCTGTGCTTTCATTCGACACTGTTCAGTTACCTGGAGAGGAAGCAATCATACTGGCGAAGGAGAGGAATACCAGGTCCTCAAGGTTCTTTCCTTCTCGGATGCCTCTCCGATACCTGGTTTGCTTCCATCCCCAGAGTGCATGTGCTGAGAGAGTGGACGAAACAGTATGGAAAGGTTCGCTCCTTTCTTCTCCCTCTATTCTGTTACGCTTCTGACCAATTTCTCATCAGCTCTATGGATTCCGTGAGGGTCAACGACAGATTCTCGTTACTTCGGATTTAGAGATGACTAGCGAAATTCTAATGAAGAAGTTTAACTGCTTCCCAACTCGAATGGTAGTCTCTCCCTCTCCCTCCCTCTCCACTTTCCCTTTCTCTAGCCCTTTCCCCTCCATCGAACGAGTGACAGTCCGAAGACTCCTCTCGTCGATGCAACGGGAGCGAGATGGAAGAGACTCAGAACACTCGGCAGTTTCGGATTCACCAATGCGAATCTGAAACAGGTCAGGCACGTTTTCTACCTCCCTGAATTCTATTTTACGTTGGCAGGTGCGAGAAACAGTTGAAGATTCCGCTCTAACGGTGATCAATTATCTCGAGCAGAATAGAGGGAAGGGAGAGATCAATGTGCACACGTTCGTCCATTTCTCTTTCGAACTTCTCGTGAACCAAGTCCTTCAGTGTCTTCCAAGAGTACACGTTGGATATCATCTTCAAAGTTGCCCTCGGGAAGAAGGAAATGGAGATGTTCAATAATAAGAATCTCGATGTTCTCAAGGATATCTTCAACAGGTAAGCGCTGCATATTTTCTTCCTTGATGTTGAATATTTCAGTCGCATCAACAACTACATGCAGGGGTTGGGAGCAGCTCTGCCAATCATCGTCAAACCCTTTGTTGCACTTCTAGACTTCCTCGGTGCTCAATTTCTTCTTCGACGTCTTGATTTGTTGTTCGCATTTGCTCAGGTGAACGATCCAATCTCTCATTCGTCGTGCTGATGCAAGAACTGGAGAAGACCGTAGCGGAGAGGAAGAAAGAGCGGGTTTGTCGTTTTTTGACCAAACTCTCGTTATCCATTGTCTTTTAGGACGCAGGAGTCGAATCGAAATCCGCCGATTTCATCGATATTTATCTCGATGCGGAAGTGGATGGAAGCATGTCGGATATTGAGGTGAGTTATTCACTCTGATATTTTTGAGTTATCGTTCCAAGTCCTGACTTTATCATGCACCCATAACCGACAAATTGAAGGGTTCTCGCACGATGGTACTGGACGAGATCGTCTCTCAGAGTATGATCATGCTGCTGGCTGGATTCGACACAACTTCGAACTCACTCGCTTACGCTGCTCATCTCCTCGCGAATCACCCTGAAGTGCAAGAGAGGGCGAGAGAGGAGATCAATCGAGTTTGCCCCGGAGAGGTGTGTGATGAGTACTCCAATTGCTTCATAGCTTCTCTCCAGAGTGTCGAATACGACTCTCTCGCCCAGCTGGAATACACGAATGCAGTGATCAGAGAAACACTTAGACACTACCCTCTTGCCAGTTTGTTAGTCATCATTTCTCTAACAACTTTCTACTGAATTCTTCAGTGTGGTTGCCCGTGAGTGCGTCAAGGCAACGAAAGTGTGTGGGATGCAGTTTGAGGAGGGAGACTTGATCATGACTGATACTTGGACGATGCATAAGGATAAGGAGATATGGGGAGAAGATGTGGAGGAATTCAGACCGGAGAGGTCAGTTTCTCAGTAATACTCATTTGGGTACCTTTGTATACTATTGTTCACGTCACACAAACATCTCCAATCATATTCAGATGGCTAGAACCCTCCTTCCCCCGTCACGCCTTTCAATCATTCGGGGAGGGACCGCGGATGTGCATCGGAATGAGATTGGCTATAATGGAGGAGAAGATAATGTTGGCTCAGTTGCTCAAGAACTTCCGAATCTGCAAGTCTGAGAACACTGTGAGTAATTTATTGATTTGTAGTAAAGAACAGTGAATTTCAGAACCCAATCGAACTCGTTGGCGATCTGACAGTCTCTCCTACTCAAGTAATGGTGCGACTCGAGAGAATTTAGCATATGATTTTTATTCAATGGTTTTGTAATTATTCAATGGATCTGAGATGAGAAAATAAACAAGAATGCATGGGATAGTCTATTTGAATAAGCTAGCATACACTCTGTGCAGACGATTGTGGACTTTGGCGTAGATCGGAGTGAGTTCAACAAGGAAGCAAAGACAACTTGCGACGATGAGACCAATGCAGACATAAAGGAGTATGGCGAGAGAACTTAGAGGCAGAGGGGTAAAGGAGAAGTCCGATTTGGGCTTCCAATTGGAGAAAGTCTCTCGTTTTCGTCCAGTGAAACGACGCCACCACAGAGTTTCTTGCTGAAAGGATAGGGTTCACAAGTGTTCACAAAACATAAGAACCTTCTCCAGATCGAACATTGACTGAGTGATGCAGTTGAATCGATCGATAGTCGATCGATTGAATCGTGCTCGATTCAGATAGAACACAGCTGGATACGGTACATTGACGTTGATTTCGTATAATCCAGGCAGATTCTGTTTGAGATAAACACGATCGGAGACATCGACTCTGGGAAAGGTGCTTGTGATTCCATTGTTCTCGAAATGCTCACGGTTTCACTTCGCAGTTCAGATAATGCGGATTAGTTGGATCAACTGAGAATATCGAATAGAGAATGATGTAGGTTGCTACGATCTTAGTAGACGATGGATCACAAATCTGATTGTTTTCTGATTTGAGCATTTTTCACATTTAGTGTACCATGTCGGCCATCGTTTGCATGTCTGCAATTATCTCCGCCTTCCCAGGTGCTTCTCCCATTGTAATCGGATAGCCAAATATCTCGGGTAACCGGAGTAAAGGAAGTTGTCGCTTGTCACGTAAAAATGACTCACTCGATCTCCAAAGAAGTTTCCATTTGAGACGATGAGCAGATTATCGTTATGAGCTGCGTGAACAAGCTCTTCCATGGTTCTGAGAATGTCATTCTATAGAGGTCGAAAGATCAAGCTCACAGCTGTTTCTGCTCTGAAGATGAACTCGCAGTTCCAGCGAAAGTCGAATTATACATGAAGAAGATCATGACGTTTCCAAACAGAAAAGCATAGGAAGCGATGCGAATGGTTACTGAAAGCTTCTGTTATACTTATCGTCACTGCTCAATCAGACCATTCAGCCCTGTCAACTCCCATCGACTCATTCCACTCCATCGAGGTCGCTTTCCTGATATCTTTAGTTGGAGAAGCCACTTCTCAAATCTCACCTGATTTTCTCGGATCTGCACTCACTCTTTTCGTCATCCTTTCAATGAGGAAGACAACAAGACCGAGGGCGATTATGATCCCAACGATTGTGTAGGGAAATACGATGAAAGAATCAATAGGCCAGGCTTCCGATTGACGAACTCTAGTGTAGAGACCCGTCTTAAATATTCATTTCTTATTGTAGTAAATTCCTACCATTCATTTCTCACCATTGTAATCGTAATGAATGGAAGAGTGAAATGGAACTGCTTCAGTTTATTTCGATCTAGAATGAAGTCCTCAATAGTCGCATCGGCAGTTCCAGTTTGCACAGCTCCGATAACTCCAACGTAACTTCCGTTCGCGTCCGGGAAATCCTCTGCATTTGAGAAGTCCTATCATTGAATCTTCTAATTTCTAACCGTGTGCAAGTTGAAATCCATTCTCTGCTCCCAGAATCAGCATTTCCTCACGGAGATACGAAGAAAACATCTGAAAGAGGACATCTATGATGGTTTCAACATCGTTCTGACCTGCCAAACTTCACTGAAGATTCCTTCGTATCGTCCAGTGAACTTATTGACGTAGAGGAAAGGGAACATCTTTGTGTCCGACTGAGCGAGACGGACAACCATCAAGAGTTGGAGTGAGAGAATGAAGAGGGAGACTTGGTACGATGCTCACTCGAAAGATGAGTCCTTCTACTCTCTGATGTCTGAGTAATTCGCTCCCGCCTTCTACACACATTACTCATTGCTTTGTTGGACTGCGACTAGAATCTAATTGAAGAGACCAACGAGGTAAAATGCATTTGGGGTTCACAAATGTGCGCCATACTTTTGTTTTATATCCGAACGTGCATGAAATGAAAAAAAGAAAATGTGAAAAATATGTGGTTTGCACTTTAGATAGATTTGGTTGTTTTGAATACCTTTACACCTATTCTTGATAAAGAATAACTCATTACTAAAAAGAGCTTCTATTGAACTTTCAAGCGAATGATATATGAGACGAATCGCGATAGAATCACCCATTTTCCAGACCCCGCGGCGGTATGCCAAAAGTTGCTCCTACAGGCCCCCGAAATGCACTATGAAAAGCCTGAACGATGCACTTTTCAAATCCGATTTAGAAATATTTTTAAAAAATTTCATTCCCGACTTACAGCTGGTCAAAGGCGGTCGCTTCCGTGATTTTTCACAAAACTCGCCTCACTAAAAAAATCATAAGTCCGTTCAAAATAAAGATTTTGACTCGCTCTTTGTTGCGATCGAAAGAGGAAACCTCGAGCAACATTTAAAAAATTATAAACTCATTCCTGGTCCTTGCGCCGGTTTAGAGCGGTCGGGCGTCCATCAAGATGGCCTAACTCTTGCAATACCGTTTTGGCCCGGGGATCTCTATGATGGTTTTGCAGCATCCACATACACCTCAAATGACACCAAAAAGCTAAGGATTCTGGGACTGGGAAAAAAAACGGGGCTCACTTTCGTCTTTTGAGTCTAGGATGCAGCATGGAAACAACTACTTTCACCGGTCCAATTGAACTCTATTGAGCTTATTATTAGTGAAAAATGTCAAAAACAATATTTGAAATACTTTGGGGGCACATATCAGGGGTTTCAGAGGGCCAAAAAGGTGATTCCTACTCATAGTGACTCGTATGTTCATGAGCAGTGGAATTGACATTCCAAAAGGATTCCTTCTTCCAAATGACCGCCGCAGGAATGTATTTTCATGTAAAACTCAAAAATCGACCATAGGGACCCATTTGGTCAAACCTCCGGGCTTTGCGTTACCTGCGTTGACTCTAGTGTGAAGCCTCAAGGAATCGACTCGAAAACAGATAGTTTCGCTTGTTTTGTAATTGAAATGTTCTAAAAATTATCAAAAACGACCATAAACAATCATTAAAAGTTTTTGGGAGCACATGTCATGGGTTTCAGAGGGCCAAAAATGTGATTCCTACTCATAGTGACTCGTATGTTCATGAGCAGTGGAATTGACATTCCAAAAGGATTCCTTCTTCCAAATGACCGCCGTAGGAATGTATTTTCATGTAAAACTCAAAAATCGACCATAGGGACCCATTTGGTCAAACCCCCGGGCTTTGCGTTACCTGCGTTGACTCTAGTG
>LS496369.1:142772-152824 GCA_900490845.1 Pristionchus japonicus | reverse complement strand
CACTAGAGTCAACGCAGGTAACGCAAAGCCCGGGGGTTTGACCAAATGGGTCCCTATGGTCGATTTTTGAGTTTTACATGAAAATACATTCCTACGGCGGTCATTTGGAAGAAGGAATCCTTTTGGAATGTCAATTCCACTGCTCATGAACATACGAGTCACTATGAGTAGGAATCACATTTTTGGCCCTCTGAAACCCCTGATATGTGCCCCCAAAGTATTTCAAATATTGTTTTTGACATTTTTCACTAATAATAAGCTCAATAGAGTTCAATTGGACCGGTGAAAGTAGTTGTTTCCATGTTGCATCCTAGACTCAAAAGACGAAAGTGAGCCCCGTTTTTTTTCCCAGTCCCAGAATCCTTAGCTTTTTGGTGTCATTAGAGGTGTATGTGGATGCTGCAAAACCATCATAGAGATCCCCGGGCCAAAACGGTATTGCAAGAGTTAGGCCATCTTGATGGACGCCCGACCGCTCTAAACCGGCGCAAGGACCAGGAATGAGTTTATAATTTTTTAAATGTTGCTCGAGGTTTCCTCTTTCGATCGCAACAAAGAGCGAGTCAAAATCTTCATTTTGAACGGACTTATGATTTTTTTAGTGAGGCGAGTTTTGTGAAAAATCACGGAAGCGACAGCCTTTGACCAGCTGTAAGTCGGGAATGAAATTTTTTAAAAATATTTCTAAATCGGATTTGAAAAGTGCATCGTTCAGGCTTTTCATAGTGCATTTCGGGGGCCTGTAGGAGCAACTTTTGGCATACCGCCGCGGGGTGGGTAATCCTATCGCGATTCGTCTCATATCCTTCTCGCCTGTTTGACATTCACAGAACTGTAAGCGTAAGCGTAAGAGTGATTCGTATCGTAAGCATCAGGTCCATGTTCATTTCCACGCATATTCACAGGGTTTTAATTCATTGAACTACGATTTACTTTATTCTTAGTTTAGAATATTCTCGAAGTCTTTGCTGTTCTCTCACTACTATTCAACTCGATTCTCATCATTCTCATTCTTCATCTACAAAGTAGCAGTCTAGGAAGATACCGACTTCTTCTGATCTCATTCGCTTGTTGTGACATTATAATTTCTCTTTTCAACGCCCTATCAATCCCGGTAAGGACTTCGGCAATCATGATAACAATCATCAGACGTTTTATCAAATTGAATTCGGATTGGTTACCTTCACATGGGCAGGGATCGACAATCCATTCGGGTTCTATCTCAATTCTGCATTTGTAATTCTCTTCTATGAACCTTTTGTTCTGTTGACATTCCATTTCATTTATCGTTATCTCCACCTTGAGAAGTAAGAGCATATTCCATAATCAATACAACGATTCTTGTAGACCATACTTTATTCAAAAACATTGGGCATTAATCATCGGGAGTGCAGAAATCTTAAATGTTCTTTTCAACATCTCCAGCTATCTAGCGTGTGCAATTGCCAGGCAAGGCGTCATTCCACGTTGCTCCAAGTTGAATACGTTGCAGTGATGATAAAAACGATTTTTTCGACGAAACTATGAGGAGTGAATTCAACATAAACATGTCCTCCCATCGAACAAGTATTGTTGCTGTCAACTATCTCGTGAAATGTGCACTGTTTTCCAACGATAATTTATTTATTTCCAGCTTACAAGTGGAGAGATAAATTATGATTGTTTACTATCCGTTACAATCTCAATATGTGCTGTGATAGTCACTGTTGGAACTAGCCTCTTCTTTGCATTTCATATAATTTCTAGTTTGAAGACAAGGTTCACTAACCCTTGCTTTATTTATTGTGATGATTCTTCAGGCTAATGTCTAATCGGACTCGCTCTCTGCAACTTCAACTCTCCAGGGCTCTTGTCGTTCAGGTTTATTAGGGTTTATCAGTTTCTCTTATTCCGAGTGTCTTCAGTTCACAGTGCCTTTCACTCTTTGCCTTCTTCCTCTAACATGCATGACAATGCTACCCATTACTGGGATTCGTTTCGGAGAATTTGGAAATGTCATGGGAATAATCATCGCAATTTTCCCTGCGGCGGATCCTGTGATGGTGATCCTCATTCTAGCGAGGTTAGTTCCTTTTTCTGTGTTCTCTAGCATATGTATTATCTCTTCAGATTCAGAAAATTGTTATTAAATGGATTCCGTTCGTCACTGAGACAAGTTGCTGAATTCATCATACCGGTATCGATAATTTCTCAACTGGCAACGGAATCGCCTCAATAACATGCTCATGCTACAGATGATTATCTTTATTGTTTGAACTGGTTTAAAATGACCATCATTTTGACATACTTTGAAACGTGATCTGAACAATACGAGTGCTACTGTTTACCACTCGAATTGATCTCACTGTCATTCCTCGCACATTCGTCGCTCTCTTTGGTTGCCACGAAACACGCATTGAATTGTGACTTCGTTCGAATTTTCCTTACATCATTTTTACCGCCCGTTAGGCTGAGATATTCCATTAGCCTTGACTCAATCGGTCGAAGCACAGATCAATCAGAAATAATTCGAAGAGATAAAAGCGAAGGCTTTTGAAATGCATGCTGAGCGAAGATATCAATTGAAAATTATTCATGTGATTGTAGTCGGCACAACTTTTTCTTTGCATTCTAGCAAACATTTCAAACAAGGAACTCAGTTTTCCGATTACTGATGTCTTATTCTAGCAAATTAATATCTAATTGTTATTCAATTATTACTTTAATTGCCCACATGACTCATTACTGCAAGACAAACCCCCGCAAATAAATTTCTTCTCCGTGTGAATCCGTATCCCTGCACCATCCTTGGAGACTTCTTCGCAGCTATAAATGCTGTCTGAGCAGATAAACACCAAGTATCAATTTTCCTTCTCCTTCAGTTCCTTAATTTTTCCATTCGGCTTCTACTTTCCAAAGTTTACGCGGTGTTCATTTGAATTGATGGTCAGCTGAAGTATCGCTTTCTTATTTTTGTGTTTCAATGTCGAAGCACTTTAAGAAACATTTCTTAACATGATTTCTCCATGCCTTTGGTCTTGATGAATGCAATTTTGCATAGTTTATGTTGTTGCCTGTTCTGGCTGAGCAGTCACAAGCTAATCTGATCACTTACAATGGCACCTGTCCATCGTTTCCTTATCCATGATTTCCTACGAGAATGACCACGCGTTTCTTACCTCATTCATCTAACAAGCTTCAATTCATCTTCTCGTTCACTTTCTTTTATCTCAGCGATCGAACCTCACTTGAGTACATCTTATGTAGTCGCACTCGTCTAGCGTGAATTGATGAAATCAGGAGCGCATTCCAAACATCGTCTGAAACGGGGACTCATACATAGTTCCGCATTTCTCTTTCTCTCGTGGAGTCTCACTACGCAAACATCGCATTCTCACTTCGGAAATTTCCTTTTATTTGCAAAGAAAATTATATTTTCACACCAGCTGCTCATTCACTTCCTGAAATAGCATTATCTGTTCCCTGTTGGATATGATTGCTCTACAATGTATCAGCATTACTGTATTCAATCCACACGCGCTGCTTGAATCCTGTTTCGAGCCATCTCTACAGAATCTCTATCTTCATTCCAGAATCTCTTCAACCACATCTGGCGCTTTGTTTTACAAAATATAATCAGTTTGAAGAAATATCGGATCAATTACCGTGCATACGATTACTGATGTTTCTTTCGTTCTACGCTCATCAGGTGATTCATTTCAAAATTTTCGGATTTGTTAAAGATTCATAATTTTTCAGTTGATTCTGAGCATCTCCGCATCAATTTCGATCTTCGGCAACAGTCTTCTCATTTCTCTCATTCTCCACAGAAGAAGTCGTATTCTGGGCGCATATCGATGGTTGCTTCTCTCATTTGCAATTGGAGACATAATCATCTCACTCTATCATGCCTACGTCCTTCCAGTTAAGAATTCCCTTCACTAACTCAATAATGAATTCGTTCAGACCTTCTACCAAATTGAGTTCGGAATGGTTCTGTTCACTTGGGAAGGATTGTACAAATCACCGGCTGTTGGATTTGTGTTGAATACTCTCTACTGCCTCCTATTCTACGAACCTTTCGTACTACTCACATTTCACTTTATCTATCGTTACGTTATTTTAGTGCAGTGAGTTACTAGCAAAAGAAAAGGAAGGAGAAACAATTTCAGTCCCAATCTAATTGCTCGACATCTTTTTTCTGCCATTTTCGGAGTGGTTTTCGGAAATCTCCTCTTCAGTACAGTGATCGCATACGATAGTTATCTCGCTGAGTCAGTCTGAGAAGTAGGAAAAACGGCCGTAAACAACCTTATTTCAGCCAGAGTTCGTCTGATAACTTCTTTGGTGAGGTTCTACTCAAAGAGTATGATATCGACATGAATACCGATCCGCCTCCGAATGTCGTTTCCATTAATTACATAGTGAGCCATCATTGGTGATCATCTTCCAATCTATCTGTCATTTAGCACCCGTCTACCCTAGGCGGAGGAATCAATTGGAATTCGATCAATGCTGTTCGGAATTCATCAATCGCTGCTTTCTCAACGCTCGCTATCAACACATATTGCTCTTTCCAAATTCTGAAGGCGATCAATACACAGTGAGTTTATGAAGAAAGTTTTCATTTTTTAAACTGAATTCTTGTGTGATGATAAAAGAGAATAAGTGAAGTTTTTATAATAAAGATCATGTTCAGTGCGATGGCCTCAAAGACGAAACACCTTCAACTGCAGCTCTTCCGAGCACTCATTGTGCAGGTAACAACAAATTGAATATTGAACCTAAACAAGACTTTCTCAGTTCGCGATTCCCTTCGGTCTGTGCTTCCTTCCCTTCTCTGCAATCTGCCTCCTTCCTCTCACTGGCATTCGATTCGGAGAGACGGGCAATATCATGGGAATTCTCGTCTCGCTCTTCCCTGCTGTCGATCCATTCATGGTGTTGTTCATGATTGCAAGGTAATCGTCTTACCGTACCCTGAATACACATCAAGTGCTACCGTAATCACCGAGACAATTGCAGATTCCGTGCAATTCTCGCAGAATGGATTCGTGTCTTCGCTTCGATGATCTCAGGGAACTCTCCACAGATAATGCCCCATTCAACATCTGGTTCGCTGACACTTCGATGAAATCATCAAGAATGTGACTCCTCAGGCCCATCCCATACTCGAACTACAAAACTTTCTCCACATGGGATTCCATCTGTGTCATAGAACTGCAAACTGTTCGAAAAATGTACATAACTCATGATTTCAATATCGATTTTAAAGAAGAAAATAAAGGATTTATCGATTTAGAGTCCTCGAACATAGACTAGCGAATTCGACAGTGTGAATCTGTCTACGGAAAATGCATTTGAAACGCAGTCCTAGTTACTTCTCTATTGCCTGAGAGAATCGTTTTTTTCATCGTGCTTTCTGATGATCGTCATTTCCCATTCTCAATCCTCTCGATTGAGTAGACTTGCGATTTCCTCTTCTTCTCGTCATTCTTCCATCCTTGATCGCCGACTGAAACGATCTGTTTTCCATGCAACTGACGACTCCAGACCTTTTCCGAATAGAAGGAACAACACAACTGAGATGATGTTGAGAGTGCATGCAACAGAGAAAGCTGTCTTCCAGATGCTGTCCACGACTCCGTTTACTTTCTGAACAGGTGATTATCGGGCAGAGTTCGAAATTGGAAACGAACCAGAGTCATGATCAACCACATGACCATTGGTGCACTGATCGCAGACAAAACTCCAACTACTGCGGAGATTTGGTTGATGATTGCACTAAAGTATTAAACTTGTTTTTGGAACATGCGTTCGAAAAAGACCTGTGTTGGGGTGCCAAAGATTGTGTTGAAAGTGCGAATCCAGGAATGCCCGCAGCGAGTGAAACACCTATGCAGATTCGTTCGCGAACAAGAATCACATGTAATCCTCACCAAAAATAGTCAAGGCGAGAATGGCGATCCAAAGTTCATTTGGAGAGGCGAAGAATCCCATCGATATCATTGCAATGATGCAACCAATGGAACCTAATATTGGGGATTGATTCAAAGCCAGGAAATTCGAGATCTTACTTATAGTTTGAAACGTTTTCGCTCGACCCGTTGGCGTTGACAGTTTCTGCAAATGAGTACATCTTCCAAATCCTATTGAATGAGCTCTCACAGTGGCGTTCAATCGCCTCGCCGTAATGCTAAAGATTGTCTTCATAATCAGCATCGTACCGAAGGGAATCAGAGTGAAGAGACCGTTCTAAACAATATTATCTCTAAATAAACAACGAATTTCCCTAGTCTTGAGCACCATCGAAAGCGGCAGCTTCAGTTCATCCCGTATGAAAGTTGGCAAGAATCCCTGAATAAGTGTTGTCTAGTGGGGAATCGCTCACGGGCACTAGTGGAGAAGCTCAGATCGGGATTGTTCGTTTTTTCAGTTCGAAAATGCCCGATCTGGACTCCTCCACAAGTGCGGCGGGTGCATTGCTTCCCTTCTCCTTCACCTACCTGCATGATTGTTCCACTGTAAACGAAAGCGAATTGACAGCAGAGACAAGCGAGGAATGGGCGAGAAGTGAGAATGGATCTCCAAGGTGTCCGCCCCGGGCACTGATAGGCTTCAATTACTAATTATTCTCAAACTGCTTGTACCTGCGGTTGTGGGATGATTGCCTCGAGAAACTTAGCTTCACTTTCCGAGATACCAGTGGACCCCGAAGGGGAATTCGATGCAAAAAGAACCCAGACGAGTAACCAAAGCGTTGCGATCAATCCTAAGTGGGAGGAAATATAGTTGTAATAGAGAACTGGTCTATGCATACCGTAGAAATAATAAACAGATTGCCATCCGAATGGAGACAGACACAGAGCCGCTGTTACCACTGCTGAGAAGGAGGCCGCTAGCTAAATAATTATTTTATGATATTTAGTAAGCTCTGACCTTACTTGATTTCCGGAAGTAATCATCTCCATCATAGGAAATCGTTCACTGGGTGGAATCCATCGAGATGCAATTGCGCTGATCGAAGGCATTACGAAACTCTGGAATGAAACCAATAGGAATTCATAAGTGAATGAGGAGCTGTTCTACCTCGGAAGCTCCCATGAGCGATCTCGCAATGAACATTGCAATGAATGAGTACTCGGCTAGCATCGGTGTCGCTACTGTTGCAGCGATGCTGACTGAGATGGATGCTGAACAAGATCAGATATTGAGGCTTCTAAACCGACAAACGAAACCTGTGAGAACTCCCTTTGCTCCGAAGCGATCGATGGCTTTTCCAGTGAAGAAAACTGTGAGGAAAGAGCCGTAGAATGTGGCTGAGAAAATGATCGCTTGCATGGGAGGAATCCATTGCAATTTCCCCTTGAAGGAAACATTTAGGATACTGATCAACATTCCATCAACTAACGTTGTACCCTCCATTGTCTTCGATCGGCTCTGATGCGTTGAAAAACTCAGGTTCGTAGTTTACAGGTTTCCAAAAACTTCGAAAATATTTTATGTCCACCATCGCAACAATTGCCATCACTAAAATGCAGTAATAATGAGATCATAACAAGGAAGCAACTTACTCAGGTTGACTTTCATCGCAACTGTGTGGAATAATGCAAACATGAGAAGGATGCATATTCGTAATCGATGCGATCGCAAAGAGAAGAGTGGTGGAACCTGATTTGGATGAAGATATAAAGGAAACATCATAACTGTCGGTAGCTTACAGTCGTCATGGTAGATGATTGTCAGGCGGCTTGCCTTCGTTGCAATTTCTACACAGCACGTTGCGAATTCACGTTTCGGAGCAGAGCAGTGGCAGAGAAATGACCCGATCGAGTGATTTTCGTGAATGACGGGTGGTTTGGACTTCTCTCTCCCATCTCCATAATCTGCTCTCGGGGGCACTATTCGGCAGTTAGAGAGGGTGATCTACAATCGCTGCCCGAAGAACGGAGAGTCGTGACGTCACGGCCTTGTGGTCGGAATGACTACTGATACGATTATGGAATGGAGGAACACCAGAGGATGGGAGGACGGAAGAGAAGGGAAGGGAGTAGTTGATCTAAGGAAAGGACAAGGAACAAAAACAATGGCACAGAGCGGGCACAGACAAGGTGTAAAGTTGTTTCAATCCGTACATTTCTAAAATCTCCAATCAACACTTTGTAGTTTCCAGCTGATGCAAATGAGCTCGGCTTCTGGCCACAAAGGAGAACTGAATCATATTCTTCAGGGGGTAATTCAGGGGTAACATGTCTGTGATATCTCATTTTCAGAGTACAATCAATGACATCCGGTTTCATCTCCAATCTATCCAGGAAAGATCTCAGAATCTGACATTCAGGAGGGTGCGCGATTTTTGTGTTCCAATAACTGTAGATTGTGTGCATTTGTGTGTACGGAGTGTGCAGAAGTGTGACCGCCTTTTCTGAATTGCTGCTTCTTCCCTCTCTCTCTACTATTTCATCACATTACGCAATCCGCACGTGCTCCCTCTCTCTGCTCCCTCTTCTTTCACCGTGCTCTCTCACTGACCTTTTCGTTCTTTCATCGCTCTAAGTCTCCCCCACTGCTTCATTTCAGTCACTGCACACCCCCCGTGGCTAGGCTGGACAGTCGCTTCTTCTTGAGATTCAAACACTGCAGAACACTTCACAGACTGACATAAGATGTGCAATCTCTTCCTTACTCTCGCTCCTTCTTCTTCTCGTTATTCTCTTATTCTCCTCTCGAATCGAGACGAAGTACTCGCGAGACCGACTGCAGAAGCTGCGTGGAGAGATGGAATACTCGCAGGTTTGGAGATTGGGGAAAACAAAGCAAACCATCGCTACTTCCCTCCCTCCCATTCTCTCATACGTACACGAACTCACTAGAGATCTCGCTCAGTGTAGAGTAGGAGAGATAGCCTAGAGGGAGTGCGTAAAGAGTAGTGAACGTTCTCTGGTCAGATCACACTGTCAAAAGAGCAAAGTGAGCAAAATAACAGAGATTCTCTTCAGGAATTGATCTCCAAGATGCAATGCACGGAACTTGGTTGGGAATTAATGAACAGGTGATCTCTGGTCTTTGATCTTCCGATGGCCGAATATGGATTCTAGGGCAAGATCGGAGCTCTCCTCACGATCACACAGAGGAGTGACCAGAGAAGGGATGATGCCATTCCGAGAGGTACGGTAGAGTATCGTGGACTGACTGAGTACGGTATGCATGTAATCATTGATGATCAGGTGGAATCGTGCACGGCTTCCTGAAATCGGACAAGACAGGAGCGGAGTACTGTGATTCACTCACTCAGACAGCCATGGACCATAATGGATACACCTTCGTATCCATCGATCGGTATGCGTATTTATTGTTTGTAAAGATACTACTCTACCAATACCGAAAATTCCATGATCGTCATGCATCTTTCAGACCTAATGGCGAATACGAAATGCATTCGTTTACGAATTTCCTCGTTGACAACTTCGAGAGGAAGGACTGGACGAAAGGTGATTTCAAAATTTTCAAAATCATAATTGGAACTGAGCGTTTCAGGCTTGCAAGTGGTCGGCAATTGTCCTCCTCACAAGACATACAAGAAGATGGAGAGGGGAAGGAAATTGTTGGAGGAGACACTCAAGGGGATCGATGACGTTGCAAATCCCCAGGAGGTCAGATGATCGATGATCTTGCAACGCTAATAGTATAGTTCTAGGTAGCTGAGGCTCTGTTCAAAATGGGACAGGATCGAGAAGTTTGCTTTCCTGATGAACAGCTGGCGAGTCAGGTGTGTTTCAGCCTTTTCAACTGCTGAATTTGTTCCAGGTAAACGAGTACGATCCTCGTGATCTCGCAACGATCTTCATGCGAATCGGAAGTCCCGCCTGGTACGGAACGAGATCCCAGACAGCTCTGGTTGTGGAGAAGGGTGAGACTGAAATGGAACTCGACCATCATTATCATTTCCAGACGGATCAGCCTTCGTTCGGGAGCGTCGTCTCATCTCTATTGGTGATGATTTGGAGGAGAACTGGGAAACTCAGGACTTCACTTTCCAGCTTCCATCCAGAACCGGCGCTCCTGCTGTTGGG
>LS496369.1:115161-142672 GCA_900490845.1 Pristionchus japonicus | reverse complement strand
TTCCCCCTATTCCCTCCCTCTCATTCCCTCCCCTTCGCAAAGGAGAGGGCGGTCTCCTCTCTCAGAGGAGACCAAGTCCGCGGGGGCGAATGCTCCCCTCCCCCTCCTCCGATAGGAGGGCGATGGACTGAACCAGAGAAGTGTGAATCAGCTCTTATATAGGCTGAGGTGGGATGTAAATGAGAATTGTGAGAGAGTGATATTTTTGAGAGACATAATCTAGTCTGAGTGAGTGACTTAATTGAGTTACGAGTAAATTGCTTTTCATTCTCACCCACTCGCGCGCTCTACGACCGTGCAGAGTGCGTCGAAAGGGAGGGAATGAGAGGGAGGGAATAGGGGGAAAGGGGGAGACCCCCCCAACAGCAGGAGCGCCCCAGAACCTAATAATTAAATGTTATAGTGATTGTCTCAGTGTTCATCTCAGTGTCCTGGTTACTTGTGATGCATTTTGCGGATGGATTGAATAATAAATATATTTATTTTAACTTCGCGAAGCAATCAATAAGCACATAGATCTAGTGTTCACGATGAATCACTTAGTCATGTACAATCCACAGTCCACACTGTTCTTCGTAGTGCGTATGAAGGGGCACGACTGAAAGATCAATCTTGTTTTATGGCACGGTCAACATTTTGAAACATACTTCATCCGGACAGGAGAGTGGAGTTGCGAGATTGGTTAGATCGGAGTCCGTTGACTGAAAGGAATGCAATATTTGGCAGTTTGATTTGAAGATGGATGAAACCTTGGACAAGATTGGTTGTTGCATGTTATTCCACAAGCTCTTCGCTACTTCTGCATGCCCTTTTGCAGAGAAATGGAAGCAATCGGGAGCGAAGTGAGAGAGATCCACGTTCCCATCGGACTGCAATCAGAGAAGATGATTCAGAAGGAGGAAATAGCTGACCAAGAGTGGCACGCGACTGTTGTTCTCGAAGAAGGGTTGAACAACCACAGTGAAGTCATCGGAGGTGTCGAAGATTGGAGAATATTGAAGCTCATCTTGTTTGCGCTGATTAATGATTCACCATTTCAAACGAAACATTGATGACGTACCATGTATTTCTTGCAGATTCCTCTCAATTCTTCCGTAGTGACGTTCTGACTCTGAACGCACGGACAGAGGCCACTGAATGATGTGTAATGGTTCAATTGTGTCGTCCAGATCCATTACCTATGCATGGTTTTACACTGGAAGTTCTTCTCTCCCAGTTGTCGAAGAACTGTGATGTCCATCATTCCAGTTATTACGACAATAGTTCTGGAAAATGAATTGTGAGAATGAGGTATCGGTCCCTTACCGCGGAAGATTGTCCTTGAGATATTTCACAGCTTCGAAGATCCTTTTACCGAAAAGATCCGCAGAATGATACTAAAAATTTTGTTTTAATGGAAAGTTGCGAAAATGTTGACCTCAGGGTAATCACACCACGCGCAGATATCATTCCCTCCAATGAAGATGTGAATGAGTTTCCAATCATTCTTCACGTTCACCTGAACCTACTTATGTGAAAGAGAATTAATTCACTGAGTTTACTTTGGAATTCTTTTTGAATCTCTTGACGAGATCTTTCGCTTGAGCGGTAAGATTGACTGATCGAGAACCAGGAACAGCAGCGTTGAATTGAGCAGCCTGAACTATCGATTAGATTAGATTTCATTGTTGCTCATACTTTTGTGTTGTTGGCCTTTCCACTCCCAACGGAGAAACCATAGAGTTTCGGGTTGAACTTCTTCAGGATGTCTGCAGTACAAAGTAGAGTGCTTGCTAAGAAACTCATCTCCTTACTAGCAAGAGTAACATGTCTATCGAGATCCAATTCTCCTCCAGCAGAGAAAGCGAGTCCTCTGTACTCAGTCTTCAATGCTTGTGTGTCGTTTGCACTCACTGCTCCAGCTCCGTTTCCTGCCTGGAATGAACATTGGAATTAAATAATAGAGAAATAATGAGTAATTACGGTTAGCGAGTCGCCTATCGCAGCGATAACGTCAATATCAGCGAATCGAAGAGAGTGAACAGAACGAGGGACCTTTGCACTCCTGGAAACGATGATGACCATTGAAAGAATAACTAGCTAACCTCCTCATAACTTGCTTGTCACACGTCCAATTAGGTATTCCATAGTCTTCCAATGCCACTGTTGACACGACAGCAGCATAAAGGATCACCAATAGAGTGAACATGGTGAATCTAAAATGAATCGGAGAAACGGAAACGCCGAAAGAAATATGCACAATGTGCTTTGGTACAGTGGTGAGCTGTTCAGGGAAAATGTTTTGCATGCGACTTTGCAGATAGTGTAGGAGGAATGAATATAATCCTGAACTACTGAATACAGCAATAGTACAACACATCAGCCAAGGGAGTAACAATGCGCGCTATTAGGGCAAAGCTCGTAGCGCGTAATTAATCAGAGCAACACCTCTCTTATCCAATCCAATCGCACTTCGTTGTTCCATTGCCATCAAATGAGCGCACTTTCACTCACAAGGAGGGTCAATCACCCTTGGAACGCTTTCCTTCAGGTGCCTATCAGTCTTTGGATGAATTCCGACAGTGAAAAACATCTTCACTATTGTGTTATGACTGATGATCGATGATGTGGTACGCTGGTGGTTGTTTTATCAGGAAAAGGTATGGTACGAGATTCCAGTGAACAGATAACAAGATTAATCAACCACGTTGAGAGGCTAGAGTCATGTATCTTCTACAATCCACGCTATTCTTCGTAGTTCGGATAAACGGACACGACTGTAAATGAACTTTGCTTAGGGCTAAATTCTTTGCCAACTTACCGGATCCGGGCAATAAAGTGGTAATGAGAGATTGGTCAGATCGACATCATTTGACTGAAATTACAATTATAAAGGAATGTTCCTCATCTTCACACAACCTTGTACAATACTGGCTGGAGTAGGTTGTTCCATAGACTCTTCCCCACTACAGAATGACCGTATGCAGAGAAATGGAAACAATCGGGAGCGAAGAGTGAAAGATCCATACTCCCATTGGACTGAGTTTTCATATCTTGGTATCTCGAAGAGGAATTAAAACAAACCAAAACTGGTGCACTATTGTAGTTCTCGAAGAAGGGTTGAACTACGACTGTGAAATCATCAGTTGTATCGAAGTATGAGGAGAATTGAAGCTCATCTTGCTTACGCTGAATAATAAAAAGTCCATTTATGCAGTTGCTCTTAATCATACCATGTATCCCTTGCAGACTGCCCTCAACTGTTCCGTTGTGAACTTCTCGTTTTGTACACACGGACAGAGACCACTGAAAGCAGATGAGTGGATGGCATGCTAAATGATGAGAACTAACCCGTGCATGATTTTACAACGAAAGTTCTTCTCTCCAAGCTCCCGAAGTACTGTGATGTCGAACATTCCAGTTAGTACGACGATGGTCCTTCGAAACTCGTCGTATCCTTTTTTATCCGATGAAAAACTGACCTCGGAAGGTTGTCTTTGAGGATTTGAATGGCTTCTGCTATTCTGCGGATGAAGAGATCGGCGGTTTCGTCCTGCAGTTTGTGTCCCTCTCTCGAAAAAAGAACGCAATCAGACCTCAGGCCGATCACACCAAGCACAAACATCGTTGCCTCCAATGAAGATATGAATGAGCTTCCAGTCAGTTGCAATGTTTACCTGATGAAGATGTTTCAGAGTGGATGAGAGATCGCTTTACCTTCTCAGGATGATCTCTAAATCTCTGTACAAGATCTCTCGCTTGACTCGTCAGATTGATAGCTCGAGCACCAGGAACAGCCGCATTGAATTGAGCATTCTGGAAAACATTAGCATCGTGGAACATGGCGGATCTCATACCTTGAAATCGTTTTGAGGACCACTTCCCAGAGAGAATCCGTATAGGTTAGGGTTGAACTTCTTGAGAATATCTGAAATGATGAACATTTGGACGCAGTCCATAGCTGATTCCCACTTGCAAGAGTAACATGCTGATCGAGTTCCTTCTCTCCTCCAACAGAGAATACGAGTCCTCTGTAATCAACCAACAACGACTTATTGTCTGTATCATTGACAGCTCCTGCGCCGTTTCCTGCCTGATTTTAGACAAAGATCAATACAGCCTACAAAATGAATAAATAACTTACAGTGAGTGAATCTCCAAGTGCTCCGATAACATCGATATCAGCGAATCGAAGAGAGTGAACCGATCGAGGAACTACTGCACTTCTACATACGAGTATGGTAAAAACGAAACAGTGAAAACTGACCTGCTCATCATTTGCTCATCACACCTCCAATTGGGAATTCCATAGTCTTTGAATGCAGTTGAAATAGCGAGGATAGAGTAGAGTACCACTGACAGTGGAAACATCGTGAAACTGAACGGAGGAAGTGAAACAAACACGTTGGCAGACGTTTGTTTGTATAAGGATCAGAGGTAGAGTTGGTTGGAGCAGTAATTTGTTCATAGAGACGACTATGTATATTGCGAATCTCATTGAGTGATGATTTCATTTTGCAGGTGTTGCACAATGAAGCATAATCCGGAAGCATTGCCAGTAGTACAACAGAAACATGAGGTGAGATACAAGTGTCACAAGAAATTCAAATATTCAAGCGCCCCATTAATCAGATCAACACCTTCCATTTCATTATCCTTTCACAATTCGTTGTTCCTAACGCACCGTGGAATATGCGAGCACTTTCACTTACGCGGGACAGCCAGACATGGAATTGGGGATCACTATCACATTCTTGCACCCTCTCAATCCGAAAACTCATTGTAATGTCTGTTTGCCGAGCATTTTTTCTCTAGGGTATTTCAACAATTGAATAATAAGCGACGAGCAAGAAAGGATTCTAAATGATCTTCTAGAGGGAAAGAAGCGCATTGTGAAGATCCGCTGAAAATGTGATATTACGTCTTTGAGGATGACGAAGCATCAAAGATGACGTTGGTTCCATGCTCAATCCTTCATCAACATCTCTTTTCTTCCCTGTTCCATCTCTCTCTATCTTACTGGTATGATGATGTGGAACTATTGTTGGAATAATTTCGAACTAAACTGTCGAAATCGGAAGAATTCATTTAAAAAAACTTTAAAAAAAAGAACTGCACTAGATACACTGGTCGATAAAATGGCAGTGTTACAACACAATGACCCGTTACTGAAATGATTAGCAATCTATATTTGCAGTACTGAACGAATGTCAGTAGCGCGTTGGCCCCACAATCAGATAGTTTTCTCGGAGGAGCCACAATTGAATTCCACTTTGATTATCTCATTTTTTCCTTCCTCTATTCCTGAATTCTTCGTCTCTTCTGTTTCGACGACAGAAGAAGTCTTCTTCTCCACCTTTGCCCATTCTTGAATCTCAGCTGCAAGACATACTTTGAACCAAATTTGCAAACAATCTCACCGTCTCCAAATACTAGGAAGATTCCTCCTCCAATGAGATTGAGTACTCCAGTGATTGTAAAAACCAGCTTCCATGTGTACGGCGATTTCTTACGAATAATGAAATTGTTCATCATAAAATCAAAAATTTTACTCACGAGAGACATCAATAGCGAAGTTAGCATTGGACTGCTGATATTGGCGAGTGTCGCTGAGAGCATCGTCATCGAAGTGAGTGTCCCACTGCAAAACTATGTTAACGCATACTATTTGAAAGAGTTCTTGCCTGTACTGAGGAGCAATTGACACGAGCGATGTGAAATAACCGGGGATTCCGAACGAGTAGGAAATTCCTGAATTGAATGTTTTCAATAAAAAGGGTAACGCTCTCACCATAGCACAAGAGGCAAATGGCTGCAATCCAGGGTCGTTCGCACGAAGGAAGAAAGGCCAGAGAAATCAACGATGTAGCGATTCCGAGGGCACCTAGCGAAGGAGTTATCACCATACTGAGTATTGGTCACTCACACAACGTCTGGAATACTTTAGCAGAAGTCGTCGGTTCAAGAATTCCCTGGAATTTATCCTGTGATTAATAACAGTAGTTCGCAGAACTGACCTTTCGTTTCAGAGTGTCAGCCACAACGGAACAGAAAGTCTTCATGAATATTTGCACTGCGAAGGGGATTGTAGTGTAGATTCCATTCTGGAAGAGTGAACTTTGACGCCATTGACTAACTCTCCTTGTCCTTCTCCTTCTCACCATCGACAGTGGAATCATGAGCTCATCTCGGAAGTACGTGGGAAGGAATGCCTGTGATTGTTATTTTTCACGAGATGGGAGGAATTTGAATAACCTGCAGGAGAGTTGCACTGAAGTTGTAGGCGAATTGACAGCAGAGACAGGCGTACATTGGCTTGCATTTGAGAAGATGTCGCCATGGGATCGACTTCGATTTCTTAGTTGACGACCGTTTAGTTTAGACATCATTCCATCTCGTTATTACCTCTTTCCTCCTTATCTCTGACTCGAGAAACTTCGCTTCACTATCCATGATGAATCGATTAGTTGTGGGCGAATTGGACGCGAGGGTCATGAAGCTGATTATCCAGATGATGCCAATGGTGCCTGAGCTTCTAGTTCGCTCGATTTTGCAGAAGTGAACGGACCGAAGAGGTAGAAGATGGAGTGCCATCCCAGTGGAGATCCACAGAGAGCAGCGGAGATTACTGAGGATGATGCTGCTCCCACCTGACTTGACCATTGAAGAGCAGAAGAAATGAATTGTGAAACCTGATTGCCCGAAGTATAGATGCCAGCCATTGTTGACCTCTCTAGAGGAGGAAACCATCGACCAGCCATTGAACCGATGCAGGGAACAACGAATCCCTGAATAACCATGTACCATTTCACTCCCAAACATTGAGTTCGGAATAAGTCAGTTATCTAACTTCAGCCAATCCCATGATCAATCTCGCAATAAAGTATGCACGGAAGGACAACTCAGCCAGAAGAGGAGTCAGCATTGTAACGATCACGTAGATGCAACAGGCTCCTGGAACAATGCACTATACTTCAAAAGTTATTGCCGGGCTGACCGACCAGAGAGGATCATTTTGGGCCCGAATCGATCTGCAATCGATCCAGAGAAAGAGATTGTGACTAGGGAACCGTAGAAGGTTGCAGTGAGAAGAGAAGCTTGCATCTGGGGAGTCCATTCCAGAGTTCCCTGAAGAGCTTCTCGTTTTTATTTAGTTGCCAAGTGACATGGACTACTGAACTAATGAAAGGAAGAAACGCACATTGTATCCTTTCGCTGTACTGCCTTCTTCACTTCTACCACAATGCTCATTTTTCTCTGTTACAACGGTAGAGGATTCACTCAATTGTGCACGATAGGCCGTTGCGTTGACCATACAGACTACTGCCATGTCTAAATGTGGGAATTAGAGTTTGAAAGAAATCAAGTTCAAACTCACTGAGATTAGTTCTCATCATCACACAAACTCCCAATCCAAACATGAGCAACAATCCGATTTTCAGTCGATGAGATCGCAAGGAGAAGAGAGGAGGAGGAACAGCAGACTTTGGGTCGGTTGCAGTCATCCTCACTTCCCAGACTTGAGTAGACAGACAGTTCCTCGAATCGAATGGAATAACGGCTGTTTTATTCGAACAACGAGCGCGATGAATGATGAAAAACCTTCGCGGGTCTAATTTGCATAATCACCACTGGAGTTAGGGCAGAAAATCAAAACTCCGATTGTTGCACACCGGCATCAGATTACGCAAGAATGACTTTTCTATCTCAACGAACGTCCGATATCTTGATCTTTTCTACTGATAATAATCTATTCTTCTTTGCATCTTTTATGATCTCGCTCTCTTTGAGCTCAAATCGCGAACGCAATCCGAGGGAGTATCTGAGTGAATGGTAACTCTAAACAGCGGTTTACTCAATTATAATCACGAGAACTAGCGGGCCATCAAAGTACGTGTACATAAAATGTGCACACAGTTCATCCCGATCGAATATGAAAATTCGGAAAAACGGGATTGGGGAAATTGCATTTATCTCCAGAGGAGGGAAGTAAACGTTGTGTATGAAACTCTTGCCTGGGAGAGAATTGGTTCGAATAAGCGTCTGTTCGATCTGCAAAAAATATCTCCAGTAGGTAGATGCGGGTTAGGATTATCCTCTATGGGTAAGGATAACTCAATGTTCTTGAAACAAAAATGGCAGAACTCTTATTATTTTTTCTGTTTATAATAACAGCGAGATTCTACATAATTTATTTTTCGCTAATGAAATTGCCTCGCATAAGAAAGAACGGCCACAATGAGAGGGACAAGAATGCCGATCTGAAATATGTGACTGTTTCGAACGAGTAGAATGCTCTTTTCTCACTAACCAAATGTGGAGTCTGTGCATTCACTTTAATCGCTTTCATAATGGCCATTCTCGTTGGCGTCTCTCGATTTCGATCCTCCATCAATTGTGCAATCGCTAACTGAAAAGGAGAATCAGAGTATCTCTATCCCTCTCCCACCCTCACGCTTCGCGCTTTCCCCGATGATTCAACCGCGTGAAACGAAACTCTTACCTTCTCTGGGTGTTCTATAAGCTGCTCGTTATTTGCAAGAATCGCCATCGATTGCTCGAGCTGATTTGACCGATCGATCAACTGAATATTACATCTGCTTACCAGTATTTGAATGGTTCCTGGCGGACTGAGGATGAATGGAAGCATTGCAATTGTGGAAATTCCCCAGAGAACGCAGGCTGAAGTGCCATTGATCTTGGACTCTCAACTACCCTCTCACTCACAAGCTGTTCCGAATGCATTCGGAGCTCCTACCGCCGAGATTACATAGAAAACGTTAATGTGGGCCTGTAATGGAATGTGTTTTAGAAAATTGTGAGTGAGAAAGTCTCACAATGAAAACGCAAATGGTCGAAAATGACACAAAAGTGTTCGTTCTCTCAGTTATCAGAGAAACGAGCTTGAGAATAGCAATATGGCGATGTGAAAATTGATCCAAACTTGACTGGAAGGCAATCCATTATTCTAGAGATAACTCAAGTTCACTACTTACCACCAGCTTTCCTTCCTTATCTGCTTCAGTCAAATCGTCCTTGAACTTGGTGCATTCCTCTCTTGCGGCAATGTGCATGAAGAGGAACGACTGGAATGAGTCATTGTGTATCCGAATGTGAAGTTGAGCTCACAGCAATCGCCAGTGCAGTGCACAATGCCATCCACACGCCGATCACAAACTCAACTCCCCAGATGTTGTAGCGAGAGAGGAAATGATGGTGTCTGAATGAAGAACGTCGTATCGGGGACGAATCGCTACGCACATCAAAGGCTCAGTCGAATTCTCGTAAGAATTCCTGTAGACGGATCTCTTGACGCTCGCGACTACAGTGATGATTACGAATGCAACAGTCAGACATCCTCCCAGAATGAGCATTGATCGCTTCTGGATGACTTGAGGTTCCTGTAAATTTCTTTTCACACCAATCTAATTAAAATCCAACCTCTTCTGTTGTATGGAATTTTCGAACATTCAAATATTCCGTATAAACTCTAGTATAGATTCCATTGGCTGTCCATCTGTGCGACGAAGATCGTAAATCTCTTTTCTGGCCTTTTCTATCCGCTTTTGCATTCGCCCTACACTATCTACTATCGACTTACCTTGCAAGTGCAACGAGCGAAACAATCGATTGACAACTCATCCAGAATATGATGTTACTATCCGCCCACACATAGGTGAGACCCTAAAAAGTTCACGTTCAATCAACCACATTCAATCAATGACTCACAGGTGCTTCCCTGTTCCCAACCAGAAGAGTTCGGGTAATGAATAGAATAACTGCTAGTGAATAAATAAGAGTGGAAAAGAGCGCACGACCACGAGATCCCTTGGAGATAATATTGATGGAACAGATGGAACGACACGAATAACTCACTATTGAACCGCACAGTGATTTATGGAGATCGAAACCGGAGAAAGTAAGTAAATAAGAAAATGGACCAAGTAGAGCATAACGTGAAACTTTCGAGTTAGGAGGGGCTCGGCCGAACATCGAAGAGGGTTCCATTTAGGCGAGAATGGAATGAATGAGTCAGTGTCGATTTGGTCGAGAGATGAGAGACGCGAACAACAAATATACTGTCTCTCTCAATGCAGAAAAAGTGAGCGGATTGTGTGCTTCTGTGGGGCGAACACGACTTTGACACTGCTTGACTGATTGATCCCATTGAACTGTGCAAATATGACGTCCTTCGATACTATTTTTTCTAAATTTTTATGTAAACATGACGATGCATCAGCCGTTATTCATTAGTAGTAACAGAGACAACAAAGGGATTATTGGGAAAGGCTGCTTTACGGACCGAAGGAACGAAGAGGAAAAGAAACCTTCAAAGCATACGAAAGTGCAGTTTGTGATATCGCTACTGACCAGAACTGTGAAGTAGAGAGGAGGACATATGAAAGAGGAACGAAGGCTCCGACCAATCTATCTTGAAGAAATGATGCAAAGATCTGAAGGAGAGATGAATCTCAGATAATTTCAGAATTTTAGTTACATTTGAAACAATAACGAGCATTGTAAACAGTGAATTAGCAAAGACGGTAGTTATTAATCCTTGCTCCACTTTTGAAACAATCGTGTGAACTTCTGTTGATAAGTTTCTCTTTTTCCTGGTTCTGAAATAGTTCCATTTAAGGAATAAACGTGAATAATACAAACTGGAACAGATTGTACGCTATAATCAGATTGAGAATATTTTTCACTGTCACAAGAGCGATAAAATAAATCAGCATTGGAACGAGTAAAACCTGTGATACAAAACTTTTATTTCCTTTTTATTATTTTTCACCATTTTTTCGAATAGAGGAAGATAATGGGTCGAACCATTGAGAGTTCTGAATTTCTCATACGTAAACGACTCTGAATACACTTTAGATTTCGAGCATAAGGTATAAATCACCTGTAAAAAGAGGAATGGGAAGGACTATTGAGACTAGAAGTGTGAATATTAACACAATGTTTGAGAATGTCTGAAAAAATGAAGACGAGTTCGATGAAACAATTTCCACTCCTACTGCAAGTTCTTTCTGAAGCAGAGAAAATAGCCGATTCAGAGAAATTTGTAAATTTACGGACAAGTGGAATCCAACCAAGCTGAAGAATGCAAAAATGAGATGATAGGACTGAATATACGGTTATTATAGTAATCAAGTTCAACCGAACTATTCTAGTTTGAACGAGAAAGCTAAAATATCCATCCATGTTCGGGTATATTCCGAGATTAGTTGAAAGAATAAATGAGTGAAACTCAAAACAACCCTGAAGTAATTATTTTAGTAAACATTCTACCATTTTGATTAACCAATATTCCATCAATCACGACGAGTTTGTAAACAGTAATTCCTCTGAAGGTCGTAGTCATCAGTAGTCGAAAGTATACGTAAAAGGCAAAAGGAAATGTCAGAAAGGAGAGAGCCAACGAGGTTGTAGTCACTATTTGCCCGACAACAAATACGTGTTGATACTGAGAAAAGCCAAATCATGGTATATAACGCAAAAAAACGCACAAAATCAGTGTCGTTTTCCATTGCAGTCTATAGGAATGAGTGAGTCGAAAAATTGAACAAACGGCAGCAGATGGAATTTGCGCGGAGCGCGAATCGTGAATTTGTTCGAAATATTTTATCTTGTTTCGTCGGCAACTACACTTGTGAATATGATTCAGAGTTCAGACACACAAAATGAGTAACACTGGAAATTAAATTTCACAAAATTTGGATCACGCTAAGATTTTTTTGTATTAGTAGAATACTTTTGAAGTGAATGAGAAAACCAAGATGCGTGATTACTATGCATCAATTCAACTCAGTTTCTGGCAGCACCCAATCTTCACCGGTGCAAGAGAGTTCGTTCGAGTGCCAGAGATGTAAACCTCAAGTGATCCGTTCAATCCTTGATGAGCACTAAACAATTTCTCACTGCCCATCCATCTGCATCGCACTGGATTTTCATGAGTGGATCGAATACGAATCGAGGCACTCGATTGATGTAACAAGTCGACGAGCCAGTGGGACAAGCCAGTTGCTGTGGTTGTTCTTCCATGAAAAAGTGTCACGAGGTGAGCTCACAAATTTGCCATCAACGTAGGAAGTGTAATTCTTCGTGAGAGTGTAACCACTATCAACCAACATTTGCTCTGTCCCATCGAACACATACATGAATGGTTCAGCAGGGATGCACGTTGCAGCTGCAGACCTTAGTCATGAGACTCATGATCAAGACTTACGTTTGATGCATCCAACAGGCACATCTCCATACAATCCTCCAGGAGTATCACCCGACATCACTCTCCACACACCCAGGTCTTCACATTGCAACCACCAGTCTGGTGATTGGAATTGGCCTGCCTTGTCGATGAATGCGAATGATGAGCCAGGAGTGCAGCGGAATTGCTGGAGAGAAATGAAGGATGTGATAGTGAAGAAATGACTCACCTGGACGTCATTGACTACAGCCATCTTCTGTGTATCGTCGAGTGAAACTCCCGGAGTTGTAACTTGCTGAGGCATGAGATAGAGAAGGTCGCCACAGCAGGGAATGGAAGTGGGTGCCTTAACCCACGCAGTGAAAGGAGTGACACATGCTCCATCTGATGGCAATTCAGCCCCTAGAAGGATGCACCCAGTTTGAGTGCGATTGAGAAGAGTCGCCTCACACTGGAAACGGGAGATTGGGTAGAATAAGCAAAGATTGTCACCTGAGGATTAAGAGTGCAAAAGGACCGACTTGTTTCATTCGTTTGAGTGACAAAATCGATGACTTTTCGTTGCACTACAGAGGTCTGAGAACGATAGCATGCGGAGTGAGACAACTGTTGTGTAGGACTTTATGAACTTTATTGAAAATGTTATTGGTAAAAACCTGAACAAGTGTGAAAAGGAGGAAGAAGATAAGAGTATGCACCATTGGAGCCGGTTGTTCTAGTTGTCTTCTGCCAAGAGCCCTTTGGGTAGCCATGGAAGGAAGAATGTCTGGTGAAGAAAAGGGAAGAGGAGAGAAACTAAGGAATCAGCTGTTGGAAGATCTATGAGACTTTATTCCTTGACTATATTGTCCTCTTGCACAATGGCTGGTATTCGGTTTCTCCAAATCCTATTCGCTGCGATTCTTCGTATTTCACTGAATAAGAAACGTGTCATCTTGATATAATTATTTCTTATTTGCCTGCACTTCAAAAGCGAAAGAGTCGCTCGTCGATAATCTTTCATCAGTAAAATCACTGCGAGAGAGTCAAGCGGAGTGAGAAATGAGAGCAGTGCAGTGCAGAAATCACTGAATTGTGAAATCCAGCGATGTCTGTGGTGCCCTCGGCGAACAAGTCGCAAGAGTGTTAATCGACTAGGACAAACGCGAAGACGCTCACCTGTAGACTGCAATGTCCACTCCAAACGGAGGGAGAGATAACTGACTTCCCGAACACCCATGGACGAGAATGATCGGAATTGTTGCCTGAGGCCTATCACTTCCACACTTTATCGTTCAACTGTCGATAACCTGGACTGCTAACGCACGAAATAGCGCGTATTGAAGTTGACGCGTCTTGGTAGACATAACTTTTGTTTGACGGAGGAATGCAACTATTGAGAAGCTGGAGTAGATCATCACGATTATTGCACTCCCGATAATTGCAGTGAATATAAGGAGTCCAATAACAGGAAGAAGATTCAGATTTCCGTCGCGCTATAGAAATAAAAATGTGTTTATCCATATAAAATACTTACTCGATAATCGCCAATCATCATAGCGCGTGTCATGACATCCACTCCATATTTGGACATCATTTGCACTCTGAGTTCCTCTCGAGCCACTGGAGTCGCCACAAAGAAAAATGAAGAGGTAGCAACCCTTGTAACATATGATAGTTCAAATTTGGAGCGTCCAGCTCACCAAATGAGAAGTATTACAAAAATCGCCGAGACGAGCATTGCAACAAATCGAAATTGCCCGAATAATCTTGTTTTCTCAGGACTGAATTGCAAGATGGAGAAGTTGAACTTCCACTTTGAATACCATCGCACAGCCCACAGCCGATAGATGAAATTGACTACTACAATGAGAATAAGACAACCGTAGAAAGAGACGTAGATCCAAATGCAAAACTAAAACTTTCTCCTTGGCCAGTACACAATCGTTGCACATTGTGCTCACTTGACTTTCCGCTCTGAGAAGGGTGAGTGAAAACTTGAAATCGTGAGTGATTATCTTCTGTAATTAGTCATTTTAGCATAATTTTGTTTATAAATGATGATACATGTAACCTCCTGCAGGATGAACGCAGCAATGGAGTACACCATATCATTTGTGACGAAGATTAACTATGAAAGTGGATAAAATGGAGGATAAAACAATTTTTGAACCTGAAGGTACTTAAAATATCCCAAGTCGCTTCTTGTTTTGAAAACTATGCAGTAAAATAGAAAACAGCCGAGAGCAATACCAATAACTTGAAGGAGCAATCGATATTGTTTGGTTTTGGGAACGAAACCTACAGAAATTCACTGATTCAACGGTATTTGATAGAAAGATCCACTCCATTCAAATTAAGAAATTCTTCGAAGGAGAATGACGAGAAGTTGCAAGAGAGAGCCGATAATCAAATGTTTCTCAAAGTTGCGATTGAAATCTGAAATTACACGTTAGAGACACGAGATTGTGTCAACCAAATAATCAACGACGTCTGAAAATTCCACTAATCTTTGATGTTGGTTTATCAATATACCAAAAAAAGATCAATGTTCCATCCTTTCGACATCGTCTGTTGTGTGCTTGTCATACGATTCGTCTCTCTCCCTTCTTATCTATGGAGGATTAGTCATCGAGAGAATCGATGCTTCGGTTCTAAAATGTTTCCCTTCTATCAAACAAGCACGCATATGTAGTTATATGCCAGTTGTTCGTATTTATCAGCGATTCGCTAACGTATACTTTAATCGAATATTTTGGTTCTGTTTTATTGCCCAACTACTAGTTTCAGATCGTTCCTTGAATCGTAGAAAATGGGTTTGTTTTCCAACAAGAAGAAGAAGGAAGCTGCTCCGACCACGCAAGAATCGATCGAGAAGCTGAGGGATTTAGAGGATCAGCTACTCAAGAAGCAGACTTATCTCGAGAGGAAGATTCAAGAGGTCGCTCACAACTGTTCCTCATAAATGTCACCAGCAATATGATTCAGGAAGTAGCTACAGCCGTCAAACACGGCACAGCCAACAAGCGAGAGGCTCTTCGTGCACTCAACAGAAAAAGAGTCCATGAGAAGAATCTAGCTCAGACGTTCGGAACCCTTCAGACGATCGAGTTCCAGAGACAGGCTAGTCTCTTATCCTCACCCTTTTGTAATCGCGTTGTTTCAGTCTCTCGAGAACGCTTCCACCAACGTCGAAGTGTTGAAAGTGATGCAAACTGCGAGCAAATCGCTCAAGAGCGCAATGGGCAATATGAATGAGGACGATGTGAGCTGATTTTTGCATTATCTGGATGGTAACTTATCATACGATTTTGCCAATACAATGTATTCGTTTTTAAATCACACAATTTATTTTCAATATGTGTTTCAGGTGCACAGCATGATGGAGGATATCGCTGAACAGAAGGAATTGGCGGATGAGATCGGAGCTGCGATCTCTTCTCCCGCTGGATTCGCTGCGGCTTTCGATGAAGATGAACTACTTCAGGAGTTAGAAGCACTCGAGTTGGAGGATCTCGACAGTGTGTATCAGGTGTGCAAGAGATTTCTCTCCCTTATCACTTCGATGACTCACTGACCTCGCAATGTTGACGGGTGTTATCACGATTCCCTCTCTCTTTCAGACTGACTCCACTCCACTTCCTTCTCTTCCTGATGTTCCTCTTCGACCAATGGCCGGTGCGAGTACTTCGAGAAGAGTGGAACCGAAGGATGATTTGGACGCCCTTGCCGATTGGGCTTCCGACGCCCAAGTAATGAAAATGTAAAAAAAAAACACATTATATTGAAACTTCTCACGGTTATTGTGAACCGAAGACTTGTTTTCACTTCCCTTTTATCGGTAATGCTCATGTGAATTCAATTTACGTTCAGTTGTCGGTTGTTCTGTCAAAGTGTTCTACGATAATTTGTAGCCACACTATAATTATTGTATTCACTCGGTCTGTATCTGATAACATAGTGATAAAACCAGCAGTTCATGAACATGCTCCCGGTTCACTCTCTCATCCACGGGGCATTGGGGGTTATTGGACTATGTGCCAACTCATTGCTTATCCTGGCCATTATCTTATCTAGAAGAAATAAATTCTTGAAGGTTTGTGCTGTTTGAAGTTGAGAGAAATAAGATATCACAGACTTATTCACTTCTTCTGTTCAATTCAGCAGTGACTGATTTCATCGCAAGTGTTACAGATGGAATGACCATGATTAGGTTGAGTGTTTAGATCAGCACATAGTCAAGGAATACAATATTCTAGGATCGTCGTTGACAAAGTATCTATCGTCTACATTTATAATGGCCCATGTGGTGCAATTTCCGAAATGGCTTGCTTCTACTTGTAAGAATTAAAACTTTGCACTTATTGCATAACCGTCCTTGATAGATACAGTCTCATGCTCCATCTCACAATCCATTCCATTGCATTGATTGCCATCTCTTTCTGGTTCAGGTCAGTTATCCAATTATGACAAGTGTCCAACTGAAATGATCAGGTCAATCGCACTCACCGGTTCCACACCTTCTATTATGCGACTGCAGCTGATTTGTTGTGTAGTGCTCATACCTACCTTTCTATTGCATGTAAGTTTGTGAAGGAGTTCATGGTGAATAAGTTGATCCAGATACAACTCCTATGGGCCTGCTCTCCACGTGATGAAGTTGTGGAGATTCTGACTAGAATTTATCCCGATTTGAACACAACTACGCTCACTCTCACAGGTGTGTTTTGTCAAACCATTAGAAATCTCACTCCACTCCGCAGGAAGTGTATCCACACTGGGACCGCATACCTCAGCCTCCACTCTTTACGTCTGCATTGTTCCAATCTTTGCCTACACCGTAATCATAATGAAGCGGAGAAAGGTAAATAAAGGCAGTAATTTCTAACGTAATAAGAATTTCCTAGGTGAAAAGAAAGCTCTCAGAAATAACATCGATGAGCAAACGGACCAAATCAATGCACGAAGCTCTAGTCAGAGTAACAGGAACATTTATGGAAATTGATGTAATATATTTCATTGAGGCTTTAACTGTGCATGCATTTCTACCCATTTCATTGTGTGCTGGAATCGGATCATTTGAACTTCTTTCTCTTGGTGTACCGAGAAGCGAGTTTCTCGAGAGTTTTGCTACAATGGTTAGTAGATACAACGTGCTTCAATCATCCCACTCATCTTCAGGGAGTCTCATTCCCATCAGTTGCCAATCCATTGCTCACCTTCTATTTCGTAGCTCCTTTGAGAAGGTTTACATTTTAAAAGTTTGTTTTATTTTGTGTTTACAGGTCGATTCTCCCTTCGCCTATAAAAGCCGGCCAAGAAAGCAAGAGTGTCAGTATAAGTGTTTCTACTAAGAAATCCATTCAAGCATAATCTTAATCTGAACGAATGCAAACATGATAAATCAATATTATAACGTTTCACACTTGCTACAGAGTTCACATGGCTCGTTATGAGAGTTTTACTTCGTTTTTCTCTCTCCTCGCTTATCAGCTGTATCCATCGCATGTCTCTTCTCCATTTCTTCCCTTACTCAATCTCTTCCTCTTCTCTTCCGTTCCTTTCAGTTTGGTTCAAATTGGGATGCGAGAAATGAGAAACGGGAAGGATTTCACAGCCAGAAGGAGAGAGAAGAAAAAGAGAAGCGAGAGACTCACAAAGCTCTTCCACTACTCCCATGCATTTGTCCATCCCCACTCGTTCTGTTCGATTTTGGGCACGTCACGTTTGATGTTGTTAGTGCACTCGTTGTTCGTTGTTCCTTACTCACTCACGAGTATATTCCAGCATGCCAATCCACACTCAGCCGGGAGCTTCGAATGGAAGAGGCGAGGTGGCAAGTCATTTAATTCTCTATCAGGAATAGTTACAGATTGGATGCCCAAACCCGATGAGAACACAGAGGTTCCGACTGGATTGGAGTATCTAACCCTAGTTGATTACATCTTTGTCAAGCAGGTGAGTTGATGTTCGGATGCTGACTTTGTTCTCCAATATTTTTCTCATCTCATCACTCCAATTAGTACTTTCAGAAAACGGAGAGCTGGGAAGTGAACCTGGGAGTTGAGACAAGGAACAAGTACGTTCTGATGAATGGAGCTGGACAGCAGGTAAAATGTTTGCCATTTCTCCAGTAATCATCGATTCACTCTGCAAGGTCTACTACGCCTACGAAGAGAATGATTCGTGCGCTCGTCTTTGCGAAGGAAAAGATCGAGGATTTATCATCCATGTCATTGACAATTCGGGAAGAGTGAGTTCTTCTTCCTACCATGATCATCTTATCTTCTCAGGAAGTAATGCGCATCATTCGTGAGTACAACGAGTGTGCTGGATGCTGTGATGGAGCGTATGCAGTTCAATAGATAGAGATCCGGTGATCTTTGATCTTTCAGATGCGTCGGGTCGGGATCGTCGTTCTCTCATCAAGTGACTGTCGAATCGCCACCTGACAATGTCGTAAGTATTGCACTCTAGACAGTTGATCTTTGATCTCTTCAGATTGGAACTGTGTGTCAATGTCAGTCCAGCACTATGTATTCTTATGAGATTGCGGACCAGGATGGCAAAGTAAGGCAACTATCGTTGAAATTGTCTTTCAGCGGCATGTGTTGTGTTAGAAAAAAATCGTCTCCGAATCTCGCTTACAAAGTATTGTATTTCCAGCCGGTTCTCATTGTCGACAGTCCTGGATTCTTCAATATGGCTTTTAGCGATACAAATCCGTTTTCGGTTAGTTCCATAATCCCGAAATAAAAAAAACAATCTGATCTCATCTTACAGATAAAAACGAACTCCGGGGCAGAAATAGGTGAAATTCGCAAAGAATGGTCTGGTTTTCTACAGGAATTGTTTACGGATGCAGACAATTTCGGAGTACGATGTAAGTCATTCTCATTCAGCCAATTAGTAATGGTCTGTCACAGTTCCTCTCGACCTATCGGTCTACGTAAAGGCAACTCTGATCGGTGCTACTTTCCTAATTGTGAGCTTTTGCAATCAAATATCCTACTCAGTGATTTGAATTTAGGACTTCGTTCACTTTGAGAAAGAAAACTGAATACACCGCCGAAGATGCCGAAGTATCCAATAATTCCTTCTCATGAGCGATGACTAATTCACTCCTCATAGAAGTATTCTCACAATGACTCGTCGATAAATTAATTTAACCCTGTACAATGAGCTAATTGTTTCCGGGGTATGATCTATAGTCGTCTTGTGAGAATCTGCCGAGGTGAATGATTCTACCCCCTTCCTACGAGACGAGAACATGTAACTATGACCTCGAACTGATGGAATCGAGATGGTCAAAAGCTTTTCTTTGTGACGTAGTACATTAATCGTTCGGTATTGGTTTGAAGGTTCATAATAACCTGAACTAGGTTTTAGAATAGTCTTTTCAGTTTACGCTCTTTCCACAGAGACATTTCACTCTCGCACGTTTCAGCTTTTTTCCTGGTGGCGGCTCTTCCTATGTTCTCTTCTCCTTCTCTCTTCCCATTCCTCTTCACTATCTTTCACGTCCCCGCTCTTTCTCTCATCCTTTCATTTTTCGCTTGTGGTTCTCTATCATCAGTTTCATCGAGTTCCTACTATCATTCGAGGTCTTTATTTGGCTGATCTACCTCTAATTCTAATGCATAGATTGTTGTGGCGTGAGAAATTGAGTCGAGCTTGCGAAAGAGAGAGTTATGGAGCGAGCAACGTGTTGTAGAGCCAAAACTAGAGACACTCTATGGCAATCATGAAGTTGGAAGCTTGGTGTTCACGTGTATAATACCCATTTCGTTGGTGTAAACTTATTCTCTTCTCGCTTCCTCTGTTCCTTCTCCTCTCTTCCTATGACTCATCCTCACATTATAGAATGGCTCTTCTCCAAAAACAGCCGGATGGGAGACCTGGAAGAGGTCTGAGACTCATTCCATTAGTAGATTATCCTAATGTGAATTGTAGACTGGATGCCGAGACTTGATGCAATCGCTGACGTTCCTCGTGGTTTGGAGTACCTCACACTGATCGATCACGTCTTGGTCAAACAGGTTAATAGAGCAGAGAGTACAATGAAGTAGAATCGCTCGAACTTTGATCTTACCAGAAGAGAGAAGCTTTGGAGATTGCAACTGGATGGGAGACGAGGAATAAGTATGTGGTTCTGAATGGACAAGGACAGAAGGTATCGACACTCTATCCCTGAACTTCAATTTACTCTAAACAGATGTTTTATGCCTTCGAGGAGTCCGATGAATGTGCGAGACAGTGTTGTGGAAGTGAGAGAGGATTTGCTTTCCACATCACGGATGACTCGGGAAGGGTAAGACTACAATCTTATCTTCTCTGAGCAAGTTGTCAACTTCAGGAAGTAATGCGAGTCACTCGTGAGTACAATGAATGTGCGGGATGCTGTGGAGGAGCGTAAGGAGTTAGTTAAATCATCCTAAACTTGATCCTTGATTTCTCAGATGCGCAGAGCCAGGCGGAGCGTATTCTCATCAAGTCATAGTGCAAGCCCCTCCCGGGAACACTGTGCATCCTCCACTCAATTCGGATTGATCTTTGACCTCTTCAGGTTGGAATTGTGAGTCAATGTCAGTCACGCACAATGTATTCCTATGAGATTGCTGATCGAGATCGAAAGGTTAATGAATCATTGATTTCTTCTGGGCTCATCTCATTTACTCTTGATTCAGCCGGTTCTTATCATTGAAAGCCCGGGACTCATGGACATGACCTTCTCAGCCAGCAAGGCTTTCAAAGTATGTATTAGAAAACGAAACGAAGGGATTACATACCATGGAGTAGGTTCGCACCAAATCGGGAACTCAAATTGGTGAGATTCGCAAGAAGTGGGGAGGTTTTCTGAAGGAAATGTTCACTGATGCCGACAACTTCGGGGTGCAATGTGAGTTGTCTCCCTTCTTCTCAGATCTTTGATCTCTCGCAGTTCCACTCGATCTCTCCGTTCAAGTGAAGGCTACGCTTATTGGTGCAACTTTCCTCATTGTGAGTTATCGTTCGATCCAACTTTACTGATATACTTTTCAGGATTTTGTCCACTTCGAGAGTTCTAACTAAGATATTCGCGGATTAAATGAGGGTGTATCGATTTTTAAATTATTTTACTATTCGATGGCCATTCAAAATGGCGTATGCTCCTACTCTGATGCTACCCCTCGAGTCATGATTCTGTTAAACTATTCAGAAGATAATAAACGATGCAGTCAAGATTATCGAACTACAATTGAACGCATTCAATTGCTTTGATTTTAAACATTTTTAAAAAATCCCCTTCTCCTTCCCTCATATCTATTTCCCGTCCCCCCTTCCATTAATTATCCCTTGGACTCTTCCCGCATGTGAGAGGGAGCGGCACTCTTACACATCGATCGGTCAAAGGGTAATGGGGAAGGAAGCCTCTCCTTCTCTCTCATCTCCTCCTTCCAGCTATTCGCTACTTTTAGGGCATTCAGAGTTACAGAAATATCCTCGCGTCCCATCTCAAATCTCAATCTCCCGAGTGAGAGAGGGAAAAAGAGCGGTAAATGAAATAGCATGCGAAAATTGGAGAGGGAGAGACGAAAAAGTGGAGGGTTTCAAATTAGAGAAAGAGAGGGAATGAGGAAGGAGAACTAGAGAAAGAGAACGAGAAGAGACGGCGGTCAATGTTCTTGCTGTCCATTTTTTCGCCTTTTCCCCATTTCTTCTATTTTAAATTCCACCTTTTTCTTAATCCTTCCCTCCATTTCAATTCCTCACATTGAGGGGTGCAGCAAAGGGAAGATAACATTGACGTTTTCGGTTCTCCATCTCTCGATTCTCTTCTCTCATTCGCGCTGGTGTTTAGGTACAACAACAACTTCCTTTCAGGATGGCAATTCGGTATCAGCCGGGAGCTCCCATCCCCGACGGAGGTTTGATCGCTCAAATTTGGTTAGGAAACTATAAAACTTGTAGGCAATTGGATGCCTAAACCGGCCGTTGGCACGGATGTTCCTCCTGGTTTGGAGTATCTGGCTCTAGTCGATCACATCTTCGTCAAGCAGGTGCCAATTTCACAGTACTGTTTCATCAATGACTTGTGAATTCCCACCAATAGTGATCTTTGATCTCTCTTCAGAAGAAAGAGATGTTCGAAATCGCCCTCGGATGGGAGACGAACAATAAATATGTAATCATGAATGGAGTTGGACAGCAGGTGAATCATTCGTTTACTGTTGGCATCTGCTCCTTGTGGTTTACACGAGTCAATCTAAACACATGTGTAGAGGTGAATCATCATCCAATCATCAATTATTTGTATTTCGAAATGAATTCTCTCAATTCAGATCTATTACGCATTCGAAGAGAACGACTGCTGTAATCGACAGTGTTGCGGACCGAACAGAGGATTTGTCATTCACATTGTCGACAATTTTGGACGGGTAATCAGTTGATGGTTTCCAGTTTCATCAGATAGTACTGCTTAGTATTCCGTTGATCGCGCATTAGTAATCTCGAAACTTTAAAGCCATAGATAATTCAATTAGAGATACTGAATTGAGGAAGCGATTTGTTACTATTAGTAAGCATCAATATTTACAGGAAGTAATGAGAGTCCACCGTGAGTTCAAATGCTGCGCTGGAGGATGTGTTTGGTACGACACTTCAGATTAAACATGATCTTTGATCTCTCACTCACAGGTGTGCTGTCCCTGGTTCGTGCTGTGCTCACGAGATTACCGTAGAAGCGCCTCCCGGCAATGTTGTAAGTTGATCTTTGATCTTACTCTTGACATACCTTGACATATTCCACAACTTCATTATCAGATCGGCACTGTCAGTCAGCGTGTTTCGGCTTGTGTACCTGCCTATCAGATTGGTGATCCGAATGGAATGGTGAGACTCAGTGTTCTTTCGAATCTGACTACTGATCATTTAGCCGGTTCTCAACATCGACAGTCCTGACTGCTGCGTGCTGTCGTGCGGTTGTGGCGATAAAGTGTTCTCGGTGAGTGGAGTTGTTTGAAGATGAAGCCATCTTCCATTGCAGGTCAAGACGATGACTGAAGTCGAGATTGGAGGAATTCGAAAGAAGTGGGCTGGTTTTCTACAGGAAGCATTCACTGATGCGGACAATTTCGGAGTCAGCTGTATGTTTCATTCTAATCGGTGCTCAGTAGGTTCTGTACTTTGCAGTTCCCATGGATCTCTCGGTTCGCGTCAAAGCCACTTTGATTGGAGCCACGTTCCTTATTGATTTCGTTCACTTCGAGCAAGGTAAGTCAAGAGTAACAACTTTTGTTACTCACCACTGACTTACAATTCATTGCTCTAAAATTCAATATCTCAGCTCCGGACAATAACAACAGACGATAAGCAATTGTCCGAGATACTATCTCGTTATAGTGTCAAAGACACAAATTTGCTATTCTCTTCGTCTATTAGCCATACTCATACCATACTACTTTGAAAATTATGTGCTATGTGCTGAGATTCGTTCTTTTGTCGTCCTATCGCTATCGCATGATTTGTACTATTCGAATTTTGTAATAAATTCTCGTATTTACTCAGCATCTCAGACAAGAAACTCTTCGAGAACTGCTTGAGCTCCAGAAATACTTCTCTCTTTCTACTTAATTCAGTTTCGTCTGAAGTCGAAGACATAGTGAGGATAAAGAAGAGATTCAGAGAAATCTCTCTGGGGAGAGTCGAATGATGGAAGGGAAAGGGAACGAGAACAAGGAAGAGAGAGGGGGGGGGGGTCGATGTTCTCTCAGTGCTTCCCTTTCAGTCCTTTTCTTCTCTCCACCCCAACGAACATATTCTTCATTCTTTCTCATTGAGGGGCAAGGGACAAGTGAGGCCGCAATCTTCGATCTGTAACTGTATTCCCCGACGTCCTCATCGTTGTCAGGATGACCTATCAACACCAGCCTGGAGCTCCTATTCCTGATGGAGGTTACCTTGATCATCTTATAGTCTTATTGTTGTGGATATTCAGAAAATTGGATGCCGAAGCCAGACACAGATTCGGATGTACCGCATGGTCTGGAATATCTGACTCAAATTAATCACATCCTCATCAAACAAGTAAGTCTCCTCTCATCCCTTTTTCACACTGCCGGGCTGGCGTCAATACTATCTACTCATTACTTCAGAAACCCGATATGCTCGAAATAATGTCGGGATGGGAGAGGTGCAACAAATACGTGATTTTGAATTCTTCTGGACAGCAGGCGAGTTTTCACAGCGACCTCACCGATTTTCATAGTCTTCATCATCTTGAAAACCCTAAATTCAGATCTACTACGCATTCGAGGAGAACGATTTCTGCTCTCTTCAGTGTTATGGCAATCAGAGAGGATTCGTCATTCACATTGTCGACAATTTCGGACTGGTGCTATTTATTGGACTTAAAAGGTGAATTTGAGAACTTTCACAGGATGAGAGTCGTTCGCGATTTCCGATTCTGTGCTGGCACGTGCGAATGGTGAGCTGATTCGAGAAAAGTGTGATCTTTGATCTCTAACCTCAGGTGCGCCATTCCTGGCTCTTGCTGCGCCCACCAAGTCACTGTTGAGGCACCGCCTGGAAATGTGGTTAGCTGATCTTTGATCTCTGTTGAAACATTCGATCTTCTTACTATACAGATCGGAACAGTGAACCAACGAGTATCGTACTGCTTTCCTGACTATGAGATCAATGATCATAATGGAGAGGTGCGACTCACTAGTCTCTCAAGTTTAATTTCTGGTCTTTCAGCCAGTTCTCAATATTTCTAGTCCAGAATTCGGCACGATCTTTTGCGGTTGGGGAGATAAAAAATTCGCGGTGAGTAGGACGGAACTAGGTCGTCTATCTTCACCCTCTCAGGTAAAATCGATGGATGATCTCGAGGTTGGATCGATTCACAAGCAGTGGTCGGGACTTCTTCAAGAATTGCTCACGGATGCAGACAATTTTGGAGTCAGCTGTGGGTTGGAAGTGATAGTTAATATTCATGGTGAACATTCTCAGTTCCACTCGATCTATCTGTTCGCGTCAAGGCTACGCTGATTGGAGCCACTTTCCTGATTGTTAGTTTCTGATCTTCATTTTCTTCGAAACCTTTCTCCATTGCAGGACTTTGTTCACTTCGAAACGAGTAAGCCAATTTGATGATTCTAGCCGAGCCTAGCAGTTTCAACTGCAGTGGAGAATTGTTTCGAACGATCATTATTTTTAGGTGCCAGCGCACAACGCAGAAGATTTAGAGAAATACGATACAATCTATGAACACCAATCAAGCGATCCACTTGCTTATGTATATTCTAACCTCATTGAGCACTATGCAAGACTTTATGATCACACCAATCCGAAATGCTGAACTCGCTTATAAAGCTTCTATTTCGTATGTTCCAACGAAGTAAAGATAACATTCGAAGAAAGGAAATACTGGACTGCGTCGTCATCAGCACGTGAAACATGTTCGAATGACTCAAAGTAGATAGATGGATCCCTCAGGGAACGTTGGGAAAGGGGAACGAGGAAGAGAGGGGAGGGTTATTGCGTAGACAGAGCAATCTCGTGTACGTCACTGACGAAGGGACGGAAATAGACGGCAGCTTTTCGAAAGAGAGAGAAAGAGAGAGAGAGAGAGTGAGTGAGTCATCCCTCCAGTCTTCTCCCTCTTTGCAGTCTTCCTCGCTGCATTTTCTTGCGTAAAAGGCCAAGAACCTTATCGGCGCATTCATCATTTTCTCTCTTTGCAGCTCATTTACTCGGAGAGTAATTGAAAACGGACAGGGGCGAGGGGAAGAAGGCGAGAGATCCGCACCAGAGAGAGAGAGGGGAGAAACTAGGGAAGGACTCGGCCGATTCGCACGTGTTGTCTTGTCCACTCTGCCTCGCTCTGGCGCTTTCTAGTCTGCTCTTTTCTAGAACGATGGCCTTTTCTTGTGTTTTCGATGAGGATGTCAACTGCGCAACCATGGATTTGACATCGGTTGATTGTTTCCTGTTTATCCCGCCTACTCTTCACCCAACTCTCATTTCTGGTTGTTTTGCGCGTAGTATGTGCATTATTTGACGCGTCCATTCACAGAATGGCGATTCGACACCAACCAGGATCTTCTAATCATCAGTTCTCAACTCCACATTGGATCAGAAACCAGCTACCACCAGCAGGAGCAATCACTGGAGGTATGACCGTTCTTTGAGGGAAATTTATCTGTGCAACTGCAGGAAATTGGATGCCTAAGCCGCCGCCGAATTCGGAAATTCCCGAGAGTTTGGAATACCTCGCACTCATCGATAACATTATCATCAAACAGGTACTCGATAGTCTTATGCGCTTCTACGTCAGCCTTTTCAGAAGCGCGAGATGATAGAAATTGTTTTTGGATGGGAGAGAAACAACCGATACTTCATTATGAATGGAGTTGGACAACAGGTTAGAAATTCGATAAGCGTAGAAAAATTCTCATTCTCACAGATCTATTATGCATACGAGACTAGCGACCCGTGCTCTCGTCAGTGTTGCAAGCAGCAAAGGGCTTTCATTATTCATATCATCGATAATTTCAACAAGGTGAGCATCGAGAATCTAAACTATTCCAAGGATTTATAAATTGCTTTCCCAGGAGGTGATGCGCATCAGTCGAGAGTTCAATTGCTGCGGTGGTGCCTTTCCGTGGTAAGTATTCATCCATTTATATATTGATTCTTGATCTCTATCTTTCAGTTGCGCCGAACCAGGTTCGTGCTGTGCTCACACGGTCGTTGTAGAGGCTCCTCCGGGCAAAGTTGTACGTTGAATGATCTTTGTTCGTTCAAGCAGGTCATTCACAGATTGGCAGCATCAGTCATCGAGCTTCGTGTGCCTGCGTGAATGCGTATGAAGTGTACGATCACAACGAACAGGTGAGATTCAAATAGTTGCTTCATTCAGCGTCAACATTCTAGACCGTCTTCAACATCGACAGTCCGCATTGCTGTGTGATGATGGGATGTGGAGATAAGAAGTTCAATGTGAGTTTATACCATCAACAACCGATCAGAGACGATTGCAGGTCTTCTCAATGGAAGACGAGAAGATCGGGACTGTTCGCAAGAGATGGGGCGGAATCCTGCAGGAATCGTTCACCGATGCGGACAATTTCGGAGTCAGCTGTGAGTTTGCCGTACGTTTATACAGGGTGGGGCAAAAGTATTGTTACACTAATTTTTCATTGTATCTCAGCAACGAATTGAGAGTATTAGTCCAGATTTCACTCAAATAGTGGTGTATACTGTGTGACCAAATTTTGACCCATAGTTCGATACTGGCTCATTGGGGGAGAAAGGAGATGGCATATTTTCATAAGCGAAAAAAATTGATGTGCGCCGCTA
>LS496369.1:98078-112888 GCA_900490845.1 Pristionchus japonicus | reverse complement strand
ATATTTGGAGCCACCCTACTAGGGTATCCTTTCAAAAATTCAGAACTCATGAACTAAGAAGAAGGAAACTCCGTACTTAACTATGCAATACTATCAGTGTCTGGCCTACGACTGGTTAAAATGGGGGGCTGAATGGTCTGCTTTTGGAGTAGTGGGATGAAGCCAAAAAGTGTAACAATACTTTTGCCCCACCCTGTACATGTTGATTGTGATCCTTCAGTTCCTCTCGATCTTCCCGTCCACCTCAAAGCTGTACTGATTGGGGCAACGTTCCTTATTGTGAGTTTCGTATATTGAAATGGTATGGGAAGAAATTATCCAATGCAGGATTTCGACAACTTCGAGCGTCGTTGATCTCGTGCAATGGAGAAGAGCCGGTGTCAAATACATTCATTCCGCAGATCACCTAATCCGTACTATTTCTCGCTGTTCATACCCATTTCCCAGTACGATGAAAATCAAAATGAAGAAAAAAAATGAAAATTCAAAATGAATGTATTCAAAGACCGAGAGAAGTTATTCCACACTCCAGAATACAAGATGTCTGGGGACAGGTGTAAAGCACCGATGACAACCTTTCGGTCACAACTTTTTCACTCACAATATTGCGATCTCTCAATCTGACTGCTTTGATTTGATGATTCCATTCGACGATTCCTTCATCTCCTTCATGTTCTACTACATGTATGGAGTGGCAGTGGTCACTATCATTCTCTCGTTGATTGTTGTCTACTTGATGCTTAGTCGAACGCCTCGCTCGAGTAGACAATTGATGAGGCATCTCATGGCTGCGCAGGTTCGGCCCACTCCAGATCCATCCTTCTTTCACGCATCCTTTAGTTCTTCATCACTCTCAATGATGTCGTTGTGGGAGTTATCCTTGGTGCCATTCCTATGTTTCCCGTAAGAGCTGGTTTCTGTGATGGGCTTCTGTGTCGGTTAGGATTCCACGGGCATGTTGGATTGGTAAGAAGAATCTTGAGCAAGGACACATAAATGATGTTTCAGACACTACTGTTCCTCACAGTTGGGTACCTTTCGGGCTCCATTCTCTTCTGTTTTCATGCTAAACACGAATCCATTGCGAAACTGGCGGACTGTCGCACACTATCGGTGCATTTTCAACGTTTCAATGGAAAAATTTCCTGTTCAGTCCCTGACCTTTCGAGCATTCACGATGTCCGTGGTGACTATACACGGTTTACTATTTGCATTTGCCTACGTCGGCATAGTGGATGGTCGAGCGTATGTTGAGGAGGTTTGCGAAGAGAATGAACATCCATCGTTACCGTTACGCACTTTCAGGAATATCCCGACTTTTCTTGGATTTTCAACATGAACCGAACTGTCATTGCTTATTCGTTCAGCGATCACATTCCTCTCGTTATCGCAGTCGCTTTAGCCGCCAATGGAGTAAACATACTATGTTTTCAACAAGTTAGATCAAAACATTTTGAGGCGATGGGGTTCGTGGTAGTCTTCGGTCTCTTTTTCGTCTTCCATACTTTCCACCTGCTGTCTCGTCATGTTGGTGATCGTTGAACGACTCAAAATAATCAAAGATTCATTCAGGGTCACAACATTAGTGCGAAAACTCGAATACTGCAGAAGAGACTAACTCTGAATTTGGTCACGCAGGTTTATGATTCATCAATGTTTGATATTAAAACAGTCAAATTTAACAGATGACATTGCCTCTCGTCATTCAAATCGTTCCTATGATCTTCCATGGATTCTCAATATTCGCGAGAACTTCCACACCGGGTATCGCTTTTCGTGTGCTCGAATACTCCACAATGTTTACAGTCGTAACTAATCTCATCTTCTGCGTTCAACTTCTTCATGCTCCTTTACACAGTGTGATTCTGATAACTACGACGCCTAGCTATCGAGAAGCATTTATTTGGTGAGTTCCCAGCATAACCCTTTTATTTACTACGCACATCCCAAGCTTGTTACATTTTCATTCGAAGACAAGCAAAATTGGGCAGAGCGAACAATATGGTTTTATGCAGGACTCGTCGGCCAAAAAGAAGAATGACATTGACAGCTCAGAGTGGAGCATTCTCAACTATACTTGGAAACAATGGATCTCGGTTCTAATAACAAGTGTATAGTTTCGAAATTGATGTTGAACGGTGACAATACGCATTCATGCAATCAAATCATTGTCGAGTTTCCACAGAAGTTGTCCTCCTCAAATGACTTGGCCACTCTCAGATAACACACGATTCCCTGTCGACAATCTGGATCGTGAACGCACTGATGGTTGTGAGAAGATCGAGAGTAGTAACTTAAGTTTTGGTTTGATGGAAACTTTGCGTGAAGATTGTAACAGACTGGTGAAATTTCCTGAACAACTCGTCATCCACTGCTAGTCTATCGATGAGAGCAGACCAAGAGGAAGGAGACAGATCCGGAAGATTGTATGCATCCTCAATTTCGAGCTTCAGACTTGATCAGTTGATGATCAATGGAGAAACGAACCTTTGTTGAATACTCCAGGAACCACTCGGGCTCTTTGTCCTTTTCATTAGCTTCGGTGATATCAGTAGTGTAAGTCTCAGCATCGAGAACAGTCTGCGAATGAGGGATTTAATTGGTTTGCATCTTATCGTACTCACATAGCTTGCTCCTTCGTAACCTCCATCAATCGTGTAAATTCGATAAGCTGGATTCTTGTAGGCATTCGTTGTGATAGAAGGAGTGATGAAGTTAAAGTGGGTAGGTCGACCAAGAGGATTCGAATCCTCGTAGTAAACCTACAGCGAAAACTCAAAATGAAAAAAAAAACTCATAATTAGCGATACCTGGAAATGGTCATTATGCGTGTGACCGTAGAATTGGGCAGCAATTGTGTTCTCGAATCTGAAAAGTATGGTTATGCCTCTCATGTTAACGATGCAGCATGCATACCTGTTGACAATCTCATAGAAGTTGTGCGACCATCCCATCAGACACGAATCATCGCCTGCAGGAATGTGAGAGATGATGTGCACCTAAAAATTCAATACATCGCTTTTTCAATTATCCCGAAAGAGTCAACCTTTTCTCCTTTCTGTTCTGACTCGAGTAGTTCAGAAATGAGCCAGGTAAGAGTTTCATCGGGGTCCGTTTGATTAATGAGCATGTAACTAAAGATATCTGATCAAGATATTCGACAAGGAAGAATATTCACAAGTTGTGATGGGAGCAATAAATGCTGTTCATAGAGATGAGTTTGAGACCTGGAGACGGATGCTCTGCATATGATGCTCGACTGTAAATATTGTTCCCCCTTTCTTCAAGAACATGAGTGCACTTACTACTGTACATCCTTAACGGACTCCGATGAGATCCAGTTGCTCCATGCATTCGCAAGAAGATCGTAGACCCATGAGGGACCACGAGTATCATACTCCTCCATTCCGTGTGGTGCCATTCTGCAGAGGAACATTTCGAGTGTTCGTTAACTGAATTGAACGCACGCATCGCAAGGCACTGATTCGTGATTTCCAATAGCCTGATAGATGGGAGTGTGGGGAAAGTAGTTGATGAGCACTTGAGTGACGTTTGCGATGTTTGCCTGCGATCATTAGCTCTTCAATATTTTATTCCTTTTGATAACAAGAACCGAATCACCTGCGTTCTCTCCTTTGAATAATCCCATTCGTCGTGGGCATCCATGTCTCCAGTGATCATGATATAGTCGAGATCCTACAAAGTTCGATCCTCGATATCATGAATCCAGTACGGAACTAGCCTTGTGTGTCTTTGAAATGTGTTTCATGGCTGCTTCAAACGTGCGATATGGAAGATCACAGTTGTGGAGGGATCCCCATTTGCCGGCTGGCACTCGGATCACAGGCACTAGAGTGATTGAGAACGTTATTTTAGAAAGACAGTACTAGTCCCATAAGGTTCAACAACTCACTTCCTTTCTCTGTCGTCGCTGGAATACTTCTGCAACAGAGGTCAAATCTTCCATCGCCCTGAAATAGTACAGTTATTACAATTTTTTTAGCAATTCCATCTCTGTTAAAAAGAAGCAGTTTACTTCGCAATCTGCTTCGCTTCCTTCAACGTATTGCCTGTCAAGATGGATGTCGGAAAGATGAAGAACTCGTTGAGTCTTCTTTGGTTTCTTAAATTAGCTATTAAAAACATAAGTGACGTAATGGTAGCCTCACTTTGACGATAGGCCACGGTTTCACTGCTGGCTTTCCTCCTGGTATTGTCAGGTTCCACAGCACCTAGAATAAATCATATATAAATTGAACGGCAGAAGCATGAGTGACCTTGACCGGATTAACAGGCGTTCCACAGTCGTCGACATATATTCCGCAGAGTTCATCAGGAGTAAAAATGACTCTTTCCAGAACGAAGTACGCTTCGCTCTGAATTATCGATCGATCGATGCTATTGAAAGGCACATGAAGCTCCTCGATGGAAATACGAGTTAGTAAAAAAAACTGACAGCAAAAGCGTCGACCATTCCATCACAGATGTACGGTTGATCGATGTCGAGGGTTACGCACGCTTTCCTTTGAGAATGATCATGAATACCTTCTCTGAGTCTTATTTTCTTGTAGGAAACTGACTTGAGAAATTCGTCCATCTTTTCTTCGTCCTCTTCATCGGCAATGAGCTGATTGAGACCTGACCTTTGTTTGATTCACTCGTTTCACTCTCCAACCAACCCTGGACGATAGTTGAGCAGATCATGCAGTTGATCTTCTCATTCCTCATTGCGTTCTTCAACAAACTCAAAGCCTGAAACAAAATTAATACACGCGTACGCCCAATTCACACCGGCGTTCAGTTTCCGGATCGCTCTATCATATCCAAACTCACTTTTCCTCTGGAGATTAGTGGAGGTTTCACATTTTCTTTTGCCGGAATTACATAGGTAAATACTGTCGGAAGGAGCCAAAAGAGAGCGAAAAGAAGAGGACTCCTCATGTCTCCTCGAAATTCTCCAATGAATGAGAAATCGTAGAGGAAGAGTATGTATATTGAGTGCCTATGAGAGGAAGAAGCAACCGACTACAGTGATGATGACTTCATTCTACACGGTCTCTAGTCTGATAGAGAAGGGACAATATCCTCATTCGTCTCATTCCTGACAACCCTAACGTGATCAAAGGCGCTGTCGTCTCTCAAGTCTATCTTTCATTTTCAATCAGAGATGATGAGAGTGTGCGCAACACTCATAGACTTCAGGAAAGAGACGATTAACTATTCGTCGGCTTTTGTGAAGAATTCGTCGATAGATTCTATTGCTATCAATCCAAGTTCACACATCAGAGTCAACTCAAGCAAGGAGAGACTGTCCACGCAACAACTTATTCAGTTGGAATAAGGGTAAGAAAATGTATGAAATGTTGACTGCTGAATCTGTCTTTATTTCTGTTAGCCTTCTTATTCTACTTTCGTTTCTTCAACACTGAGAAATCGGCACAGAAATGGTCTTGCTCGTATGACTTGGCCACTCGCAGATAGCACACTTTATCCTGTCGACAACCAGGATCATTGACGCAGTTGGAATTGCTCTTGGTACGAGAGTAGTAACTGAAAGGAACACTCTTTTCAATGCACAAAACTTCAAACTGACTTATCGTATTTAATGAAGAGATCATCATCCACTGCAAGGTTGTCAATGAGAGCAGACCAAGAGGAGGGAGAAAGATCAGGCATGCTGTACGCATCCTAAATGAACTGTTTTTTTATCCATTGTCCTATAAATTACTCACTCTTGCAGAATACTCCAGAAACCAAGTCGGTTGATGGCCATTTGCATTCGCTTCGTTGATATCAGTTGTGTACGTCTCAGCATCAAGAACCGTCTGAAAATTACGGGTTTCTGCCTTTCGCTTCAAGTTTCTATTACGGTAATACTCACATAACTGGCTCCTTCGTATCCTCCATCGATAGTATAAATTCGATAGGCGGGATTCTTTCCCGATTTGAGAGTCATTGAGGGAGCGATGAAATTGAAGTGAGTTGGCCGCCCATGAGGATCCGAATCTTCGTAGTAAACCTACAATTTCATTATCACAAGAGAAAGCCATTTTCGAGAACCTGGAATTGGTCATTGTGAGTGTGAGCATAGAATTGAGCAGCGATAGTGTTCTCAAATCTGGAAATTTGCAAAGACCATAACTCATTTGCATTACATTTTCATGTAGGGTTCACCTGTTGACAATCTCATAGAAGTTATGCGACCATCCCATCAGACACTCGTCGTCACCAGCGGGAATATGAGACATGAGATGCACCTAAAATGGACATTATTATGACACTTTACCCTCATAGGAAATTCAAGAACCTTTTCGCCCTTGGCTTCGGAGTCGAGCAGTTCAGAGATCAGCCACGTGAGCGTCTCATCAGGGTCCGTTTGATTGATGTAGATGTAGCTAAACGAAAAGTTTGAATAACAATTTCACAATTCTCAGTAAGCTCAAATAACAAATCACTCACAAGTTGTGGTGGTCACAATATATCGTGTTGATAGAGATCAGTTTGAGGCCAGGCGATGGATGCTCAGCGAATGATGCACGACTGAATATAGGTAATGAATCCAGCAAGATCAACCCTTTTCTTCCTTCATTCACTCTCATAATCATAATTAACCGTCTAACTCACTACTGCACGCCCTCGACTGCTCCGGGTGAAAGCCATTTTCCCCAAGTATCGGCAAGGAAATTGTAGAGCCACGCAGGACCTCGAGTATCATACTCATCCATGTTGCGAGGAGCCATTCTGAAGTGAAAGAGTTGAGAATGCCATTTTCTTGCCTCGCTTACGCATCGGAAGGAACTGCATCGTGATTGCCGACTGATTGATAAACGGGAGTGTTGGGGAAGTAATTGTTGAACACTTGAGTGATGTTCGTAATGTCGGTCTAAAATCAGCAAAATAATATCAAGCTTTTTAGAATCAATGAATAACCTGCGTCTTCTCCCTTGAGTATTCCCACTCATCGTGTGCCTCCATATCTCCAGTGATGAGGATGTAGTCGATATCCTGCAAGATCGAATTACCATCGAGAGATAAGAGATCGTCACTCACCTTATGGGTCTCAGAGAACGTACGATAAGGAAGCTCACAGCTGAGAGATCCCCACTTGCCAGCCGGAACTTTGACGGGCGGGTCTGGAATGAAATGAATGAATGCGCAAGGAAGGTCAGATAAAGTCAGCTGACCGTTCTCCAATGGACGACAGCACAGATCTCTCTCGCACTCGGCCTCAGCTCCTTCAGTGTAGTCCCTGTCTATGTGGAAGTCAGAGAGATGCAGAACTCGTTGTGTCTTCTTCGGATTCTGAAAATACTTGGACAACTACAGATTCGCTCAGTGATTCTAACCTTGACAACTGGCCACGGCTTTACTGTTGGTTTGCCACCTGGGATGGTCAGGTTCCACATCACCTGAACAGTAGAATACAAAGAATGATATTGCTGAGTTCAAAACGTGCTCTAGCCAATATCGACAAAAGCGAACCTTGACAGGATTCACGGGCGTTCCACAGTCGTTGACAAAGATTCCACAGATTTCATCGGGAGTGAAAAGAACTCGATCCAAGACGAAATAGAACTCGCTCTGAGTGATAATGTTTCTTCAGAAGAATGAAAAAAAGGTCAAACTCACGGCATAAACGTTGATTATCCCATCGCATACTTCAGGCGTATCAATATCGAGAGTAACACATGCCTTCCTGTGATTAGAATCTTGCTCAAATCGGAAACAAATGAAAACTCACTTGAGAAACTCGTCGATCTTCTCGTCTTCTTCTTCATCGGCAAGGAGTTGATTGATTCCTGAAATTGATTTGGAAAATTCGGCTTTCTCGTGAGATGTCACCCTGCTTACCCTGTACAATAGTGGAGCAGACAACACAGTTGATCTTGTCATTTCGAACTGCTGTCTTTAGTGACTTCAACGCCTGAACAACTTTGGTCAAGACATAAATATGAGAATGTTCTCTTATTACTGACCGTTCTTCGAGATAGCTTCGGAGCATTATCATTCCCTCTCGCTGGAATTGCAAAAGAAAGGACAGCAGGGATGAAAATCAAAGCAGCAAGGAAAATCAATCTCTTCATTACCTCTGAAACTAATTAAGAACTGCATCAGAATTAAATAAAAGATAACATAGTTTTACAATGAAATTTTGTGATGAAATTTAAAAATAATTGGTGAAAGTTGAGATGAAAAATCAGAAACAGTTTAAACCAACAAAGTGATAATACCATACAGAATGGAGAAATGTCATGTGCTTGCAGAAGTGTTTGCTATCAAGGAACGATTTATTCATGTCCACGAAGCCTTCCGATGATCAAAAGCCCATCGTAGTGACGTAGAGATGCTCTCCATTTCATATGAACTCTAGATGTTAGATTCGAGAGAGTTTTGAGTGTGGAAGACAGTTGATCACGCCTTTCATCCTTCCTTGCAGGATCAAAGGCGCTGCCTTATCTTTATGACCTAACTCTCCCACTTGAAAAAGCGAGAAAGCACGTGGAATCTGGAGAGTACTCAAAACGTGTTTGTGTTTAGGTGCTAGGAAAATGCGTTCATGATGTTTGATAGTTTATCACGTTTTTTTCGTATTAATTTGTATCGAATGGTTCGTTGAAGCAATTACTGAAGAATGAATAGAGAAATGTATTGATGGATGAGACTACATCGGCTCTGGATGTATGACCATAACAGGGTCGACTTGAGGCGGAGGATTGACGATGACCTGAATGGTAAAATTTGTATTATGATAAGCTATATTGTTCACTGCGTGAAGCTGATAGATTAGAGCATAACAATAAACTACGTATCAGCTAGGGTACTGAAACAACATTCAGAACATACCGGCCCGATTCCCCACCACCACTGAAATGTACAAATAGTTTAAAATAACTTGTGAGGTGTCTGGATCTTTTCCATCTGGATCTTTTTCAGGGTTGTAGCACTGATTTTTTAAAACGAGTTCTCTGTAAGATCAGAACAGGGGTGGCACAATGCTTCAAAATGGTCGGATTGAGCTCAAATTTGAAATGGGAGGTCCCTATGGCTCGTACATTCATTTTACAACGTTGCATGATGATCATGCATGGTTCATGCAAATTTTTTGTCCTTCAAGATACCCCCTCATGTGACCCCTCATTCGAAAGAGCGTCAAAAGTTATGCCTACAGTTCGATTTTCATCCATTTTGAACAAAGGGGAGCCGAGAAACATGAAGATATGTACATTTTTCCATGCATTTTCATTGTTTTTGATTTTTAAAATCATGAAGAACTCATTTGCACCGGCTGATTTTCATTGTATTCGGTGCGTATTTCGATTCTCTATCAGAAAAAAATTATAAACCTGCAAATTTACAGGACGTGTTTCGAGATATTTGCATATTTCTATCACCAGGTGTTGGCCAGGTTCGATTCCGCCTCTCTGCATGAGTTTTTGCCAGACGTTTAAATATTATTTTCTGTTTCTAAATAGCATAGTATGTTATAAAAGTATCAAAATCATTATTTTGTGAGGAAAGTAGGGCTGCAAACAACTGGCAAAAGCCCGTGTGGTCAAGTGGATTCGAACCTGGGTGGTAGAAATATGCAAATATCTCGAAACACGTCCTGTAAATTTGCAGGTTTATAATTTTTTCCCGATAGAGAATCGAAATACGCATCGAATACAGTGAAAATCAGCCGGTGCAAATGAGTTCTTCATGATTTTAAAAATCAAAAACAATGAAAATGCATGGAAAAATGTACATATCTTCATGTTTCTCGGCTCCCCTTTGTTCAAAATGGATGAAAATCGAACTGTAGGCATAACTTTCGATGCTCTTTCGAATGAGGGGTCACATGAGGTGGTATCTTGAAGGACAAAAAATTTCTATGAACCATGCATGATCATCATGCAAAGTTGTAAAATGAATGTACGAGCCATAGGGACCACCCATTTCGAATTTGAGCTCAATCCGACCATTTTGAAGCATTGTGCCACCCTCTGATGGAGGATGTCCCGTTCTAACAGAGAACTCGTTTTAAAGCAGACGGTTTAAATAAACGGGAAAATTGCATTTTTGATTTTAACTTACATGCCATGGCCAAGGCCAGGGCCACGGCCAAGGGTACGTCAGCAGAAGGTCCTTGATCTTCTGAAATGATCTTTGATTAGATCAACAAGCGACGTTGATGATTCAGAGTAGTTCGTACTGAATGAACAGGAGAGAGAAAATGAATCTTACGATGATGGAGCTCGTCGTCGAACTTTCAGGAGTTTCCTGAACATTTTTTTATTTGATGTGGTTGCCAAGTGAATAAGTAATATTGAGTACTGTGTAATGCACTCACTGTCGTTGTTTCTGTCGAAAAAGCGAGGGGAAAGAGGAGAAGGCAGAGGATGAAGACAGAAAGGGACATCTTGATTGAGATTTATTTCTGAAGATATAAACACGACAGAGAATGAACAGTAGCTGAATGTTTCTGCTGTACAACCATTTGTTTTTATACTCCAAATTGATAATATTATATTGCACAATCGGCAGGAATAACAAGGCATAATATCACATTAAGCGATTTTTTTGCTTTTTGAATCCGTGTCTTCCAATGTTACTACTGCAAGAATGTGATAATCTATCCAGTATCACTTCTCTACTCTAATGCTCAGCAATCATTTTGCACAGAGTTGCATCAAGTAAGTTGCACGAGATGCACCCACTTCTATTACCCTAATCTATTTTGCACCGAAGTGTTCCACCTTCTGACAATGAATTGCAGGTAAAAATCTTGCATTATTCCGGCGTTTATATCCCATTGCTTTTGCATTCAGTCTCTCGACATATCTGTTTCTCTATATCAACTACAACAATCTTTCTCGGTCTTGTATCGTATCGAAGTATCTATACAGAGTCAATTAGTTTCAGACACAAATAGAATTTACTTCAAAGCACTGAAGACTGAATGGGATACTATGAAAACAGTATGACGTAACAGTTTACACTACGTCATCGCACAACAGCGAGGTAGGTCATTACCAAAAATTACATAATGTTACAAATGCTGTCTTCATTGTTTCTTCACTTCATTGCTTTAGCTCTGTGAAAATATATTAATCAATGGAGTGGTAAAAGAATGTAATTACCATCATGAACATATCCGTGCATGCATTTGACCAGGCTTGAATACGAGAAAGATCCGCATTTCTCATGATATACGAATACACTGAGGAGAAGAATCACGACGAATATGAACAGACAAGTGGTGAAGATGCATCGAAGAGCGCAAAAGCATCGGAAACTGCTGCAATTCCCACTGCAACCAAAGCACAGTTCGGGTTCTGGTTGATGATAAGGAGCTCCTTGTACGACCTCAACTGCCTGGTCGGTAGGCATCACAGGGACCTGAATACTATTTTGCGACGAAGAACAATCCGAGGCTTAGGCAACATGAATGGGTGAAATTAATTTTGAGATTATTGCTTAGGAAACACTTACTTTTGAAGGGACGACGAGAAAGAACCCCTCAAAGGCCACACTGAACTGCCTCCAATCGTTTAGGTTGGTCAACTATCTTTCTCTATATTTCTCTCCATTCTCATTGAGCCGCCAAGGTCGGCTGAAGGGAGAGCGCCAAACTTTCTCATAATAGGCGCGCTGTGCCTCGAAACGGAGTACATCGCCTTCACCAAAAATTAAAAACCTCATATTTTTTCTTCGTGGAATGCTAAAGAGTATTTCCTTGTCTATAATATTTTCCCGAGTTGATGTTGAGTCCACTCTAATTCGGCACGAATTCACAACAAGGATGGACATCTTGATGTAGTCTTTCATTCTTTGAATTCTTGATTTCTCAGTATTCCTAACATCGCAACCTGTCACGAATATGACGAGCTAGACAATGTGTACATCTCCGTATCCATCTCCCCATCCGTAGTAAGACTCGGTTCGTCGTCACTCCTAGTCAGTTATCATAATCATGTACATCGCCTTCGACAATCTTATCTTTGCCATCTATGGAATTCCGAGTTTGCTCATTTATATTTCCATGCTTGCTTCGTTTCTCTCAATCCGAAAGTCATTGCATGAAAGCCTCACATTTATCTACCTTACTGCGGCAATTGTCGTGAGTATTCTGAAAAGATATTCAATTCATGACCTTTGCACTCAGAACTTTCTGACTATCTTCCAAGTTTGGACTACGATCCGACTATTAGATGAACAATGGTTCTTCTGGTATTATGAAGCAATCAACGAGATTCATGTGCTGCCGTAGGTTGTAACTGGTTAATCGGTTGCAGGAATATATTTCAGAACAATACAAAAGTTCCTTTCGGGCTATGTATACTACGCTCAGAATTCAGTCACATTGCTAATGACACTCGACAGATTTTTCGTAATTTGCAATGTTCGCAAACTCGAGGTAAACGAAGTGAATTGAATGAGAGATCGAGAACATTATTCAAAATACTCATTCTTCCAGAGATGGCATAATCTGGCACCGGTTTACGGTCTGACTCTAATTGGAGCAACGTTTTTTCTCCATGCGATTCTGTCAGTACATAAGAGATTATTAAATAGATTTTCTCTTTCAGTCATTTCGACGTCGTTTCTGCGGACTCGAGATTCGTTTACAACATTGATCTGGATTGCTACTCATTGGATGCCTACGCTTGGACGGTAGACAACTTCAATTGTCCTCGGCAGTATTAGCAATGAACAAAAAGCCCTATTCCTCTGCTGGCAAGGCGCCGAAATGGGCGAACGTGCTACCGCAAGCAATTGTTAGTGCAAAAACATGTGCAGGAGTAGCCAACCTCCAGCCTTGAAGCTTCTAATTTCAGGGTTACAATAAATCAACACTCGGACAGGCAACTGTGGGGACTGTCTGTCTTATAGTTTGTGCAGGATTATACGTATGTTTCTGGATACAAAGCAGATTCAAATAACTCGTCCATTCAGTTTCGTTCAATTTCACGATTAAGACGACTGTACATTGCACGCAAAAGAATAGTAGGCGTTCATTCACTCATTTATTTAATTGACTTTCCAGGAATTATCTTTCTTCGCCATCTCATTCTTCACTTTTATCGCACAAGCAGCAAATGTTGTTATTCTGGTGGGATGAGTTGTCTTCAAGTATATGATGGGACGTTTCTTTCAGTGGCTACTCGTGTATGTCTACTACATCCGATACGATGCCGTCTTCGCTGCGACTGTGAGAGAAGCTTCAGCTTACGCACTCGATGCAATCTCACTCGGGCCTGGAATGCAAGCTTCATATTACTTACAGCCTGTCATCATTGTGATTTCAGTTGCACGCTTCTCATTCCTGGACCAATTCGGAGGAAATTCTTCGCAACTCTCAAAGCGTTTCTGGTGTGCCTCAAACTTGTCCGCACAAAAACATCAGTAACGCAAAATACGTTGTTCTACGTGGAGAGCTCTGTCAGGTCATGAAAATGATGTTTCTGTGCTAAATGATACGTATGGGCTCGTATCTCACGAGTCTTAGCTGCATTTCCACATCTCAGGCACAAGTTAAACGTAGTTTTTATCGCGTCAACGCGAAACTACGTTTAAATCGTAGTGTGACAGCGCGCCTCAAGTGAGAGAGTGAGGGATAGGAAGAGAGTGGAGACGACGAGAGGGTGCCCTCTCCCATCTGACAAACAACACTGCTCTAGCCATTTCCACTCTACACTTATAAAAGAAGAAGGCATCCCTGCTCCGCATCTGCTTGCACGATGATTCTTCTGGTCATTGGAACTCTCGTTGTCCTATGGATTTTCCAGCAAATGTACTGGAGAACGCGACCTTATCCTCCAGGTAAACAACATCTCCGATCGTCTTCCATTGCGAAACGCAGGTCCGACGCCCTTGCCTGTACTGGGCAATGTTCACTCAATCCTCTGGAATTTCCCTGGCCAAACACCTCTCAATCGATGGAGGGAGAAGTACGGTGGGTAATTATGGGGAGTTCTTGATCTCGAATCATCACCTTCAGGAAGTATATTCACACATTGGCTAGGATCCACTCCAGTTATTTCCGTCGTGGACTATCAGACTATTCATGTACGTTCATGGCCTTAATGGAAGTAACATGATGGGAACTCAGGAAATGTTCGTGCTCGATGGAGATTCTTACGCAGATCGTGCCTCATTCAACAAGTTCAACGAAGAATACCGAGGTGATTCGATCTACTATTCTCATGCTCACACTGAATGTTATCATAGGCGGAATTCTGGGCATAATCGAGACATCGGGAGCAATCTGGAGAGATCAACGAAGATTTGCACTCCACACGCTCAGAGATTTCGGAATGGCAAAGGAGGCTATGCAGGAGAGGGTTAGTGGATACTGATCTTCTGGATTGCCAATATTCATTCAGATTCTGTACGAAACAGTCGATCTACTGGACACACTGGAGAAGGAAGGAGCTTCCGCTGGTTCGGTCTCTCCAATGAAATTCATCGAGCAGAGTGTCGCTTCTGTGATCAATCTCGTCATCTTTGGATATCGAATTGATGAGGTCTGTCACTGTCGTTTATTCTGCCGTCAACCAATCCTCGCAGGCGACCCTCCATGAGCTGCAGAGAAATCGAGAACTGCAGAACGAATTGATTGCCATGAGCAAGAACCCACTCTTGATGCTTCCATTGGCGTTTAAACCATTGGCGTAAGTGCCAGTCTCCTTTTCACAATAAACGAGTGAGTTTCAGGAAAATCTGGCCATTCAAGGGAATGAAGGACAAGTTGATGGCTATTAGAGATGAACAGTTTGCATTCTTCGAGAAGAATGTGAGTATATTCGTTACTCTTATCATTAGACCAG
>LS496369.1:81803-97002 GCA_900490845.1 Pristionchus japonicus | reverse complement strand
GTTCTGGAACCTTCTCTTGCGAAATTTCTGGAATGTTCTGGAATGTTCTGGAACCTTCTCTTGCGAAATTTCTGGAATGTTCTAGAATGTTCTGGAACCTTCTCTTGCGAAATTTATGGAATGTTCTGGAATGTCCTGGAACCTTCTCTTGCGAAATTTCTGGGATGTTCTAGAATGTTCTGGAACCTTCTCTAGCGAACCTTCTGGAATGTTCTAGAACCTTCCATGGCCCTTTCCATCCCTTCCTCTACCCCCCTCCCCCGGCCGGACACACGCACGGACGCACTGACACCTCTGCTTTATATAGGTGTATGATAACATGGATATCCAGATCGAGATTCATCGCAAGAAGATTGACTATTCTAATGATGAATGCGACGATTTCTGTGAAGCGTATATGAAGGAGATGGAGAGGAGAAAGGACGATCCTGATTCATCTTTTCAGTATGATATTAGAGATGAGCACAGCGTGTCAGAGCGGATCGAAAACCTCATTTGCGTGGCGGCGCTGGCCGAGCCATTCCGAGCCGAGCGAGGGGGAGAAAGCGGTTGGAATGAGGAATAAGAAGGGAGGTTTTAGTGCATTCAAGCATGCTGTTACTGAACGGGATCGAAATTTAACAAACGCTCAACTTGGGGCCCTGCGGGAAAGTGTTGGGCAACTTTCTGAGCAATCGCCATATTTTTAGCATTTTTCTCCGAGGAGGAGATAGCTCGGGAGTGTCGTTAGTGTCGTCCTCTTCGGAGGAAAATGCTAAAAATATGGCGATTGCTCAGAAAGTTGACTAAACCCTTTCCAAAGAGCGCCAAGTTGAGCTTTTGTTAAATTTCGATCCCATTCAGTCGCAGCATGCATGAATGTACTAAAAAAACACGTCATTATTCCTCATTCCAACCGCTTTCTCCTCCTCGCTCGGTGCGGAATGGCTCGGCAAGCGCCGCCACGCAAATGAGGTTTTCGATCCACTCTGACACGCTGTGATGAGCAGTTATTAGACAGCCAGAAAATGATCCATTCTAGTGAGAGACAATTCGTGAACGTCTGTCTCGATCTTTGGTCGGCTGGATTCGAAACAACGGCGATGACAATGGGATGGGGATGCATCTATCTACTTCATCATCCCGAGGTTGATTGCGGTTCCACGATTACTGTCCTTACCGGTAAGATGCTTCAGGTCCAGCAAAAATTGCACGAAGAATACGATCGAGTGGTTGGTTCGGATCGGCTGATTACGATGGCCGACAAGAACGATCTGCCATACACTGCAGCGTACATCAATGTAATGAGACATCTCTGTGGTCTAAACAGCGAATCTGTTCAGGAACTCCATCGCATGGCCAATCTCCTCCCTCAGAATCTGCTCAGACAGACGATAAAGGTGAGCAGATTGTCAATAAAATGGAATGAGTGGACAAATTCAGGAAGTGACGATCAACGGCGTCAAAATTCCCTCCGGAACCGCGATTTGTCCGCAGATTTCAGTGCTCATGTGCGATCCTAAGGTAAAGCAAGGCCCCCCCCCTAAATCATCCTGTAACATCAAGCACTCTCAGATCTTCCCTGATCCGAACACCTTCAATCCCTCTCGATTCATCGATGAGCAAGGGAGACTGATCAACGTGAAGCAGCTTCTTCCCTTCTCCATTGGAAAGAGACAATGTCCGGGAGAGGGACTGGCACGAATGGAATTGTTCCTCTTCTTTGCCAATCTCGTCCATCGATTCAAGGTTTTATACTCAAAACACAGTTGTTTCGCAATGTTTCCATTCAGATTTCGCCATTGGACCCTTCCAATCTTCCATCACTCGACAAGAAATTCGCGAATGTTGGCAGACCGAATCCGTTCGAAGTTCGATTGGAGAAACGATTTGCGAAATCGTCATGATGATGTATCGATAAACTATTGTAAAACTACGCTTCTATGATTCTACCATCTGTCACGAGAGGAAAGGGACCAGTGGGAAGAGAGAAGGGATATGAATGATGAAGTAGCATGGAAAGGGAAGGGAAACAATTCGTTCTAGTGTCTTACTTTCAATTTCATCAGGAATGTTTTGACTAATTAATTCCTTCTGAGTGCCAAGACAAATGTATTATGAAAGACTGAAAGTCAGACTACGTTAGTGCAAGCATCGAGAAGCTACGATGTGTACGAAATGTGCCTCTCGAGTGGAGAGAGATGAGAGAGGGCGAGAGACGAAAGGAACGAGAGAGCGTTGTGCGTGGTAAGAGCCCAGAGAAAGAGAGAGCACTATTCTTCCTTCGTTTGTGTGCAACTGTCATTGATCGGCCTTTCTTTCTTTTACTGTTCATTGTTTGTTTCACTGTTTACGTTCAGTTAAATGCAATTCTGTTATTGTTCTGAGTACTTGGCACTCTTTCCCTTCTTTCGATGGATATTTGTATAACAGATGGACGAAGCGAGTAGCTCTTCTCGTCAATGTCTCGTGTGCACTGTGCCCATTACATCCGTCCATTTGGGAATGGATACTTGCAGGTTTGATACCTTTCAATTGTGAGACCAATAGAATGTTCAGAGCATGTTCATCCTTCTTCAAACGCACGCGGACCACAGGGCGACAATATCCGTGTCGAACCGGCGATAGGAATTGTGCAACTACCAAAGGTTTGCTAAGTTTGATGAGGGTTAAATTATTTTCTTCGACAGATGATAAATTTGCCTGTCGGCGTTGCCGTTTTGATAAATGCGTTGCAATTGGAATGATCTACGATGGTCCGATGAGAGTGAGAAGGAAGCCATCCACTTCCATTCTACAGAGAATGAAAGTTGAGTCTAAGTGAGGAATTTATGAAATGTATAACTTCATCTTCTATTCCAGAGCTTTTCTTGAGCGACGACGAGTGCAGGAACTCAAGATAATCAAACAGCATGGAGGGCACAAGAGATATATGCATACAACTGAAGTAGGTTATCCTTCACTAGGTGCTTACCCATTATTGCTCTCAGGAATTATATGATGTTCACCAGGACACTTGCATGGAAATTTACCGAATATTCATAGCCGAATCCCATGAGTTCTTCAAAAATGTGTATCCTGACTTCTCGGAGCTTAGTGATAAAGAACAGGTGAGTACGAGGATTCAAAAATTTCAGGTTAAAGTTGATGAACTCATTTAGGAAGTAATTTTTAAAGACTACATTGGGAAGATGAGCATGGTTGAAGGATATTATCGAACATTGAAAATGTGGGGAGGAGTAAATAAATAGTGAGTTGCTGCTGCAACAGTTGAAATAAAACGATTTAATTTCAGTATGATGTGCTCCGTAATGACATGCTATGACGTGGAACGAGCTCCGTTACAAGCTCAGATGGAGAATAAGGAGAATCTAGACTTTTTATTGAGGTAGGTAGAATACGCCATACATTCGGTGTAGTTTGTGAAACACAGTAAATATGAACACTACAGCTACACCAAATCGTATGCTGAAGATCAGAATCATATTTTCCTACCGATGTTCAACAAGTGTACACTCACAGAGCGGGAATATTATGCATTGATGGCTCTTGTTCTGAGTGAAATCGGTATTCATTGACTTGGCCACATGTATGAAAATGCACAACTTCCAGACATTTCATGTGACATTTCTGAAGAGGCGCAAATAATCTTGGACCGATATAGGAATGAGGTTCTGGAGGATCTTCAGACGCATTATTTGAATGATATGGGTCTCAAAGATTTTTCGGTCCGTCTGGGGAATCTAATGAGCCTGAATCATACAGTTCAAGTGAGTTGATTGAGTCAAAGTATCTGGAGTTCAACGTTACTCATGCAGGAATGCAAGGCTCTTTTCAAAGTATTCTTCCTTTTCTATTCCACAGTTTTTGATGTGTACATCACAGACAATTTGATAAAGGACTTCTTCCTCTAATATATTTCATTCGAAAAGATCGAGGTTAGCAGAAGTTATGCGACTCGAAATAGTCAAAGCACTGGGAGAGCACATAAGCTGAACAATTCTAAAGATGTGTCTCGAGTGTGTCATGAGAGGGGAGAGGGGAAGAGAGAAGGGGAGAGACGGAAGGATCGAAAGGTGAGAAATAGTACATTTCACGAGAGAACAAAGAGAGAAAGAGAGAAATTTCCACTTCCGCACACTGACCTTGTTGGAAGACTCTGATCTACCGATCTTCCGTCCTTTCGAAGGCAATCGCGATTATTTGTCTCGCGTTCTCCGTTTCCCTCTCTCTCGTTCTTTGCGAGCAAATCCACAGCACTTCATTTGTTTTCAGCTTCTATTCTCATGTTATATTAGAAACAATCTAGTTGCATTTCTCTAAGCTTTAGCGGCTAGTCTCTCCATCTCATAAATTCTTCAGGCAAATGGACGAGCCAGGTGGCTCTCGTCAATGTCTCGTGTGCTCTAAGTCAATAAACTCGACGCGATTTGGATTGGATGCTTGCAGGTATTACTCTTCCACTCATATTTCTCTCTCACTCTCCTAAAGATCTGCAGGGCTTGTTCGTCGTTTTTCAAGCGTACGAGAATAACAGGAAAGAAGTATACGTGTAGGCAAGGCGATCGGAAGTGTGCGACAGTCAAGGGTCAGTTGAACTTGCATTATTTCACGTTGAAAGAGGATACTTCACGTCTATACAGATGAGAAGTTCACTTGCCGCGGTTGTCGTTTTGACCGATGCCTTGCAATTGGAATGGAATGGGATGGACCAATGAGAGTGAGGAGGAATACGACTGTTTCTATACTGATAAGAATAAAATCGGAATTGAAGTGAGTCAATAAATGAATGGGTTAATGGAAAACCATAATCGACAGATCGCTAACAGAGCGAAGACGAGAGCAAGAACTTGAAATCATTAAACAACACGGTGGCCATAAACGATTTCCACACCAAAAACAGGCGAGTTTGTGGTTGCTAATGACTACACATGACTGTACTTACTGTAATTAATAAATGACTGTAATTGAGGAATGCATCATTTGAAAAATTTCAGGAATTGTATTACACTCATTTGGATACGTCCATGGAAATGTATCGAATATTCATCGCTGAATCGTACGGGTTCTTCAACAACGTTTTCCCTGCATTTTCTGAGCTGGATGAGAGAGAACATGTGAGAAAATTTATGTTCCTGGCGAAAATTTCATAATTATTTTAGGAATTGATCTTCAAAGATTTCATCGGAAAGATGGGAATGGTTGAAGGATATCAACGATCAGCGCAATTGTGGGGCGGACCCAACAAATAGTTTGTTAACATTTCTTTCCTTTTTTGACCATGCCATTCACAGTATGATGAACGCGGTTACAACGTGTTATGAAATCGAAGAATTGCACAAAAATGGACTCAGTGATGATTTTGAGAACAAAAGTTCGTTGTTGAGGTGAGCTCATATTACAAATACATGAGACAATTTTGCAGTTACACACGAAAAGTCGCTGACGAACAGAAAGCAATACTTAATCCGATTTTGAACAAGTGCGCACTAACTGAGCAAGAGTATCACGCCTTAATGGCGTTAGTTATGTATGAAATAGGTGATTATCGTTGAGAACTTCGCTGATTTCCATCTAACCTTACAGATATTGGCTGCGACCTCTCTGACGAAGCCGAAGAACTTCTGTATAATTATCAACGAGAGGTTCTAGAGAATCTTCAATTGTACTATAAGAATGAACTTTGCCTTCGAAACTATGCGACTCGATTGGGCAATTTGATGAGTGCCAATCACGCCATTCAGGTATATTTATACTTAAATGAAGACGAATAAGGGTTTCCAGGAGAGCATGTCGGTGTTCAAAGTATTTTATCGCTTCTATTCCACTATGTTTGATGTTAACTCTACTGAAAACGTGATGAGAGACTTCCATCTTTAATTCATTCGTTTTATTTTCACATATTGATTCGATGAAATCGTGATGAAATGTGAACATGTTATTCCTGCACTAATCAGATCCAGATGATTATCAGTCATTTCAAGTGCTCTGAACTGCGTGGGCGCTGAAATATACTACGAGACGTCCATATTGGCTATTTATTCAGTTGGATCGGCATAGGCAGAACAAGCACACAACTGTGCTTCATGTGTGTTGTCATGAGAGACGAGAGGGCGAGCGAGAAAGAGAGAGGTGGAGAGAGCGAAAGGGAACTAAATAGTGCATTGCCCAGACAGAGAAAGAAAGGAACTTCCTCTTCCACGCACTGACCTTGTTGGGATCTCTCGATCTTATGCACTTTCAAAGTCACTCGCGATGGCTCGTCACTTCTTGTCTTGTTCACTCTAGTCTTTCACTCATCATTCCGATGCAATCCTGTAACAAATTCGCTTTTCACTATTTTACTTGATTCCGTTCCATTTGTTCCGTTGGTCAATGTTCATCATAAGTTCCTTACAATTGAAGGTGAATGGAGGAGGCGGGTACCTCACAACAATGTCTCGTGTGCGAGGTGTCTATCAAATCGACGCGATTCGGAATGGATGCTTGCAGGTAAGAGATATACTCCATTCCAAACATTCGAAGAAAGTTTCAGAGCCTGTTCATCCTTCTTCAAACGAACAAAGATCACCGGAAGAAAGTATACGTGTAGACAAGGCGATAAGAAGTGTGCAACTGCCAAAGGTGTGTTTTAGAATTTACCACTGAAAACTACTTTTCTTTTCGATGATTAGCGTAAAAGAGGAATTCCAGACGAGAAATTTGTTTGTCGTGGTTGTCGTTTTGACCGATGCCTTGCAATTGGAATGGAGTGGGATGGGCCGATGAGAGTGAGGAGGAAAACAACTGTTCCTATACTGAAAAGGATCAAGATGGAATTGAAGTGAGTTATGAATTGAACACATTTATAAATTTCGAAGTTCAAAATTCAGACCATTTATTGAGAAGAGACGTGAGCGAGAGTTGAAAATAATAAAACAACATGGCGGACACATGAGACATTCACATCCGTCGGAGGCAAGCTTTCCATTAGAAACCACTAAACTAAGCAAAGTAATACTCTCATTTCAGGAACTGTATTATACTCATCGGGATACTTGTATGGAAATTTATCGAATATTCATCGAAGAATCGCATGAATTCTTCAAAAATGTATATCCCGCTTTTTCCGTGCTTTCAGATAAAGAGCAGGTGAATCAATAATGTAATTAGGGAAGTACATTTCTCTTCCTAGGAAATCATTTTCAAAGATTACATCGGGAAGATGGGAATGGTGGAAGGGTATCAGAGATGTGTACAATTGTGGGGAGGAGCAGATAAACAGTAAGTAAATAACGAGTTATCTGAATAATGATAGCTGGTTCCAGTCAGATGTACTCAGTGGTTACTTGCTACGATCTGGCTGAATTGCACTGGCACGGAGTGACTGAGGATATGGAGAACAAGGAATACGTGATGAGGTGAGGTCCATTGCCAAATTTGATAAGTAATAGCTAATTTACGTTAAAGTTACACTAAAAAATACGCTGAGGACCAGGTCGAAATATTTCTGCCGATTTTCAACAAATGCGCTCTCACCGAACGAGAGTTTCATGCATTGATGGCATTAGTTATGTATGAAATTGGTGAGCAACGGTCTCTCGTTATATTTGAAGACTGTTTCGTCCCTCAGATATTGATTGTGATCTATCGGAAGAAGCAGAGACAATTCTGGATAATTATCGACGAGAGGCACTCGAAGATCTTCAGTTGCACTACAAGAATGAATTGGGTTTACGAGATTTTTCGACGAGACTGGGTAATTTGATGAGTGCCAATCACACGGTTCAGGTAAAATCTACTAGAAACCGTGATCGTGCGATTAGTATGTATTTCAGGAATGTAAATCGATCTTCAAAGTATTTTATCGGTTTTATTCCACAATGTTTGATGTGTTCTTAGCTGATAACGTACTGAAGGACTTCTACATTGATTAATGAATTCATGATAAAGCATTCTATAGACACGAATGATTTCGTAAGACTCAACAGAGACAAGAAATGTCCGGACTATGAATCCTAATGAGTGGTTGTGTGCCGAATTCAAAATACTGCCTTGTTGATAGAAAGAGTGAGATCGAGACGCAAAAGAGAAAGATACACGTGGAGAGAATCGCGAGTTGGAAGAGAAAGAGAGAGAAAGATTGAGCGAGTGTTGCGCTCTCACCTGGGCCTTGATCGACCACTCTCTTCTTCTCTCTGACTAACTGTCGAAATAATTCGTTTCTTCCATAGTTGCCGTTGCTTCTCTGTCTCTCTCTCTTTCTCATTTATTCTAGCTTGCATTTGCAGATGCTCGTTACTAGTACTACTGGATCTCAGCAATGTTTAGTCTGTTCTGCACCCATTTCTTCGGTTCACTTCGGAATGGACATTTGCAGGCAAGCCAAGTTAAAGTTACTGAGAAAATGTGTTTTAGAGCCTGTTCATGTTTCTTCAAACGTTCAAAGACAATGGGCAGGATGTACCCATGTAGATTGGGAGATGGAAAGTGTACTGTTGCTAAAGGTATGCATAATGAATTTGGCGACAAGGAAACTTCTTTTTTTATCAGACGGCAAATTCACATGCCGTGGGTGTCGTTTGGATAAATGTATCGAGGTTGGAATATTGTATGAAGGACCGTTGAGAGTGAGGAAGAAACCTGTGTCCATCCTGCAACGAATCAAGACTGAAGCGAAGTGAGATATTCTTGATGATAAGGTAGAGAGTGGAAGATTCAGATCGTCTTTGGAACGGAGACGGGATATTGAATTGAGTTTGATAAGAAGTCATGGTGGACACAAACGGTATCCTCATCCCACAATGGTGAGCTCATTTAATCAAAGAATATTTGCACGAGAACATTCAGGAAATTTATGACCTGCATCCAGCAACTATAATGGAAATCTACCGAATATCAATCGAGGAATCGTATGTGTTCTTTCAAAATGTCTTTCCCGCCTTCGCACGGTTGCAAAACAACGAACGGGTTGGCATATGATGCACGTTTGGTATCAAATTCGCCTCAAGCAGATGTCGATCTTCAAAGATTATGTCGGGAAGTTGGGACTGTTTGAAGGTTATCATCGGTCGCGTCAATTGTGGAAGGGAATCAATAGGAAGTGAGCTATATGAATTGAGTAAGTCAACTGACGCCATGACATAACAGTATGATGTGCTCTGTCACTACTTGCTGTGACCTCGGGCAATATGAAATGTGCAACAATCCATTCTCCATGGTCAGGTCAGAATATTTCATGATTTATTCTGTGCATCTGTATCTGTTCAGTTATGCGAAATCTATGGCTGAGGAGCAGAATGAAGTATTCCTTGCCATTTACAACAAATGCGATATAACTGATCGAGAATATCACGCTTTGCTCGGACTCGTTATGTTTGAATTAGGTAGGACAGATTTAAAGCAAAAAACTCATAGATATTATTCAGATCGAGCTTGCGATATCTCGGAAGAGGCTCAAACCATTCTGGATGAATATCGAATTGAAATACTAGAGGATCTACAGTCGTATTACCGACATGAACTGGGTTTGAAAGATTTCTCAACGAGACTGGGGAATTTGATGAGTCTGAATCACGCTATGCAAGTGAGATTGCTTTGAGTAGCGCTAGAATACGGTTTCGTTCAGGAATGCAAATCGCTTATGAAAGGTTTCTTCACTTTCTATACAACAATTTTTGACGTATTTATGGCAAATCATTTGATAAAGGATTTCTTCCTCTAATCCTTCTGTGTATCATTTACAATGAACTATCGAATCTGGGAGTGCTTATTTCATAATCCGCTCAGTATTATTGAAACATCGTGGTGTGTAGCGTTATTACGAAGAGATGCATGTGAGTGGAATGTAGGAAATGGTGTGGAGTAAGATAAGCCGAGAGAGAAAGAGAGGAATATTTGCTCTCACGTAGTGTGTACTTGATCGATTGATCGCGTCTTCCCTCTCACCATCTTGGCCATTGTATTACTGTTTGTTCTTATGACGTAATTTCATTGTTCACAATTGTGAAATTCCCTTCAATTAAAGGTGAAGTGAGGATTAAGAATGGACGAAGCGAGTGGTTCTCAACAATGTCTCGTTTGTTCTATCCCAATCACATCGGTTCATTTGGGAATGGACACTTGCAGGTGTGATTCATACAATTGTCCTTATGTCCATACACAATGCGCTTACAGGGCTTGTTCATCATTCTTCAAGCGAACGAAAACAACTGGCCGACAATATCCGTGTAGAACGGGAGAACGGAACTGCGTGATCGCCAATGGTTTGTGAGCTCTCTTTTCTTACTCCACTAATCCCATGACATCCATTGTGACATTTTCTTATACTAAGTGAAAAAAAAGTTATACTAAGTCATACAGAAGGGAAGTTCACTTGCCGTCGCTGTCGCTATGAGAAATGTGTTGCTATTGGAATGGAATACGAAGGGCCGATGAGATTGAGAAGGAACCCTGCCGTTTCAATTCTGCAGAAGATCAAAACGGAGTCGAAGTAAGCCCTTTCACCGAAATTGTTTGAAGTTGGCAAATTCAGAGCATTTATTGAGCGACGACGAGAGCGAGAACTGAAATTAGTGAGGAATCACGGAGGACACAATAGGCTCTTCCATCCTCTTGAGGCGAGTTGTACAATACTTCTTTGACAGTTAGAAAGAGGTAGCAAGATCTGAAGTGAGAGACTATTGCGAGTATGATGTGATTTTTATCGCTCGTTTAGGAGATCTACGACATTCACCAGGACACTTGTTTTGAAATGTATCGGATATACGTTGAAGAAGCGCATACTTTCTTCAAGAACGTATTTCCTGCATTCGACAAGTTGAAGGATAGAGAGCAGGTTTGTCGGAAAGTTGTTTATCCTAACCATCATTGTTCATGCAGGAATTAATATTGAAAGATTACATGTCTAAGATGAGCTTGGTTGAAGGATATCGACGGACTTATCGAATATGGGGAGGAGTACAGAGATAGTGAGTGGATGAAGAGATCCCAATTGTAACACGATGCTATTCAGCATGATGTGTTCAATCGTTACATGCTATGACATGGAGAGGAAATTCGATGGAATTGAAGCGGTCGAGAATGCTAGTTTCCTGGTCAGGTTAGTTGATTACTTGGAGATCATGTCCCGTTACAAAAGTAATTACAGTTATTCAAAAATGTTCACAAAGGATCAGAACGATATCTTCTTGCCATTATTCAACAAGTGTTTACTCACAGACAAAGAACATTATGCGTTGACTGCTTTGGTCATGAGTGAAATAGGTGAGATGAACTATCCGTTTTTTATCTAATCAATGATTCAGATAGTGATTCTCGGAGGAGGCTCAAGTAATTCTCGATTCCTATCGACAAGAAGTTCTCGAAGATCTTCAGTTGCACAATCAGAATGAACTCGGTCTGAAAGATTTCTCAATCAGACTTGGGAATCTGATGAGCCTCAACCATGCAGTTCAGGTATGCTTTACGAAAAACACACGAATCAACATTTCATTTCAGGAATGCAAGTCACTCTTCAAAGTATTCTGGCGATTCTACGCGACGTTCTTTGATGTGTTCATCACTGACAAATTGATAAAAGAGTTCTTACTCTAGTTTTGCAATCTCATGAACAGATCTGTCCCTTCACACCATCGAGAGAGGGAAGAAGAGGGAGAGTAGGGACGAAGGAAGAGATAAGAACCCTTTGAATCACTGTGACTTCGAGTGTGCGTTGAAGTCACCTGTAGTGCGCGTAGCTTTCCTCTCCATTATCCACTACGCGTTTCCAACACACTTCGTTGCTCGTAAATTACTTAGACGTGTATTGTCCCATCGTTTAGATGGACGAGACTTCAACGCAGTGTCTCGTATGCACTGCATTCATCACATCGACACATTTGGGCAAGGATACTTGTGGGTTGGTAAATTAAAACGGAAATGATTCGAACTATAAGTCGTCTCCACGCTGCCAGTAAATTTTCAACTCAATTGCTTCAGAGCATGCGCCTCATTTTTCAAACGCTCCGTGAAAGCGAGTCAGCAGTATGAGTGCAGGAGAGGCGATTTCTCATGCACCACATCGAAAGGTTGCTTCGCTCTTTTCTCTCCGTAATCTAGTTATGTTTCAGACGGGAAGTTCGTGTGTCGTCGTTGTAGATTCGACAAGTGCATTGCTATCGGAATGGAGTACGAAGGGCTGTTGAGAATGAGAAGGAAACCATCTATGTCTATCCTGCAAAGGATCGAAATGGAATTGAAGTGAGTAAGTGCCAAATATCTTTGCATTCGAATAGTTCAGAGCATGTATAGAACGTCAGCGAGAGCAGGAATTGAGTGTCATCACGAATCATGGAGGACATTCACGATTACCGCACCCGACTGAGGTTAGTCCGAATGTACTTTCTCCATTCATCCTGTCTCCTGTGTATTCAGGAACTATACGATGTCCAGCAAGAAACGATGTTCGAAATGTATCGAATCTCCGTCGTGGAGTTCTATTCCTTCTTCAGAAATGTCTTTCCTGCCTTTTCGAAGTTGCATGCTAGAGAACAGGTGAGATCGTGAATCAACATGCATTCAAATTATATAATTTGCAGCATCTAATCTTCAAGGATTATGCTTGCAAACTGGGAATGGTTGAAGGATATCATCGAGTACGACAGTTGTGGGGAGGAGAGATGCGATTGTGAGCTCATTCTCATTTTCCCAGGAATAATGACTTTAAAATCAGCACAATGTACTCTGTGTTGACTTGTTATGACCTTGATAGAGAAATTGGAATGGAAGATTTGGAGAAATGCTCGAGTGCAGGCTCACTGTTAACGTGAGAGCATCTTACGAAGCACTCACGGAATAATTATCCGTTACAGATATGTGAGAACCATATCAAAAGAGCAGAATGAAGTGTTTCTTCCAATATACAACAGATGTTCACTGGACGATCAAGAATACTTTGCACTCGTTGCACTTGTTATGAGTGAAACTGGTTAGCGTTATTAAGTGTCGTAGTTTGAATATGAAATCATATTCAGACAGCGAAATAGATCTTTCGGAGGAAGCGCAAACGATACTGGATCGATATCGCTTTGAAGTACTAGAAGATCTTCAGAAACATTATCGAAACGAATTAGGTCTAGAAGACTTCTCCACGCGATTGGGAAATTTGATGAGTTTGAATCATGCTATTCAAGTAAGCTTCAATCAGAAGCAAAACAATAAAATTCACTTCTTTAGGAGTGCAAATCACTGCTCAAAGTATTCTTCAGTTTCTATACAACGTTTTTCGATGTTTTCATAACTGACAATTTGATAAAGGAGTTCTTATTCTGATTCACTCATCATATTCTGTCTAAGAACTACTGAATCTTAACCTTTTTCGGTGATGATTTATATGGGTAGACGAAATCGAGATTACCTCAACGCGTATTTGCTTCTTTCCATCTACTTGCTGATGATGAAGAATATGATTGCTTTGAAGAAAAAAATTATATCTCTGTTGTCTATAGCTTGTTGATGTGGTTTGATGACGCTTCCACAATTAACCTATTCAGGCATCAGCCGCTAGCAGAATCTCTCGCTCTCGAAATAGTCACTGTACACTCACTTCCTCAATGAGTGCCATACACTACCTAGCAGCTGTATACTTGGCATTAATCATTTTGGGACTATGCACCAATTCCCTCATCGTTATTGCTACCATGAGAACAAGGTTCGTTTTATAACCGATTTGAGGAGAATCCCTTTTCCAGAACATTACACAGCACTTGCAACATTCTAATTGCATTCTGCGCCCTTTCGGATATACTGCATCAGGTTTAGACATTATATTAATGTCAAGCTTCATTTTGTGCTCTTAGATGGGGCACCTTCCGAAGATCATTCCAATATTCAAAGGAACGGTAGAGATTTCCAGTCTTGCTTGCTCGATATCACAGGTTTCGGAAAGGGGAAAATCTTAATTGGCGAAACACTGACTCTCAAGATCATTCCGAATTTCGGCCTCTCTGCTGGAGTTATACTCGTATTTCTAATCTCTATCGATCGACTGCTCTCCGTTCACTTCTCTCCGGCTTTCATTCACAAGAACTCACGAATTATTCTGACGGTGAGCTCATTACATCGATTGTTTTGTAAAGGAGTCGACTCAGTGCCATATTATCTCCATTATCGTGTATGCTTCTCTCCAATACGCATTCGCGCTAATCTACTTCGAGAAAAGGTTGTGGAAAGGATCGGGAATCATAACAATCGTACCATTTCGTAGAAATGTCATCTGCAGTCCATCTGAGATCTATCATGGCAAAGGAAAAGAACTGTGGGGAATTACATCTCTGAGTGTGATCATTCTATCGATAGTCGTGTACTACGTAGTGTGGAGAGAGTTGACGAGCACAGGAGTGAAGGGTAAGACGCATATTAGTGGAGGAAGAAATGCAAACAAGGAAATTGCAGCAGGACTCAACCATATTCGACGAGTATTCCGATCAGTGTTTGCTGTCATGTGCACTCTGATCCTTGGATGGCTGCTCACTATGACCATTATAGTCATCGATCGATTCGTGCTCGATTTGAAAGGTTTGATAATTGATAATGGAAATCAAAGTAAAAAAAATGAAGTGATGAGTGGTAGTTGTTGCGAGAATCGAGCAGTGAATCCAATGGTCTCGTTGCTCAGGTCGATCGATGTACATCGGAGAGGAAGTGGCTGGAATCCCCGCCAACACCGCCCTCACTCTCAACTGCTTCGTCCTCTACAATACGAGTCTTGAATATCGCACTGCATTCAGAAGACAACTTCGAGCAATTCCATTTATCAAACGATTGCTTCCAAACAATCAAGTGTTCACTCTCAGTTTCGATACGACCATTGCAAATAGCCAAATTTAATTTTCATTCATTCACCAGTTCATACAAAAGCTATGTTACTACAAGCCACAACATTATTGTACTCGTAACTTTTGCGAGGTATTGACGTATGAAACTTTTTTTTATTATTATTAACACATCGTTATTTTTCTTTGAACTACAAAATGAAAGGCATACCGAAAAAGTTTAAGAAAAAAAACCTTCCTCCAAGTGAGCGCGAATCACTTGTCCTGCCCATCTCATGTTTTATTAGAAGTAAGAACAAGAAGGAGGATCCACGGCGACGAAGCGACGACTAGGGTTGAGATGAAGCCTTCCTCCAAGTGAGCGCGAATCACTTGTCCTGCCCATCTCATGTTTTATTAGAAGTAAGAACAAGAAGGAGGATCCACGG
>LS496369.1:26656-73324 GCA_900490845.1 Pristionchus japonicus | reverse complement strand
AATGAATTTTCGAAAAAGTACATGTTAGTTACGTCATCACTAGGCAATTATTGATTTTTTCCCGAGAATTCGCAATATGCACGTCGTAGTCTTTAATAGATTATCTGTGCAATAGAACCGAAATTAGCTCGATATCTGCTCTGGCTCGAGAGTTACAGATGAAAGAAAAAGTGTCCGGTGACTTTTGTCACCGACTGTAGCTCTTACTCTTCGTCGTCAGCCATCGTTACTGAAGTAGGTTCGCGTGTTGAAGGGTAGACCACAAGTTTCTACTCAGGTTCGTATGGAAAGAGTTTCTGCAAAATTAGCCAGAATCACAGCCTTATAGAGATAAAAATGGACAGACTGACCGGCTGGGATATTGTTATCCCACTGGGGAGGTTCTCTTTCTCTCTCGTTCTCATTAACATTCTCTTCATAGTCATCGCTTTCCCACACGAGTTTGACCTCATTATCGTAGAATTCGAAAATATTATTCGACTGAGACTCGGTCATATGATCTGGGACTGTACTGATTACTCAGTCATGCGAGAGTTTGATCAAGAATCAAAAGAATATGATTCGGTCTTTGGCTGCTCTCTGATCCCTCTATCTCCTCTCTTCTTATCTCTGAAACGACCCTATCTGTTTGAGATTCGTGCAGATGTCCACACAATTGCGTGTCGAATGGAATCAACGCGAGCGAAATTCGTCGTTTCCATTGTCGGAGGAGGCCTTGTTTGCTATTCGGTACGTGTCTATTTCCCCGTTAAAAGTAACTGATGTGTCACAGATCTACCGATACCTTCAAAATCGAGACAAGAGGGAATGGATTCCAGTCGGAACAGTGGGCGCTCTCTGGATATACCCTGTAAAGTCGTGCTATCGAAAAGAGGTCCAGATTCTCTTCATTCGTTTCATGCACGAACATTTTCTCTAGGTTGAATGGATCAAATGCAACAACAGCGGTCCATCGCAAGGAGAACTCTGCGATCGTCAATTCGTGATAATCGACGAGGACACTGGACTGATTTGTACTGCAAGGCAGATGCCGAAGCTTGCTGTGGTCAAGGTTTGTCTATTTTGCTTTCGAGGTAGAAATACGGAGTTGCATCTCTCCGCTATTATCTGCAACTCCAGTTTGCATTCCCTCTCACGATAAGAATAAGCCGTGATGGTCAGTGACAGATATTGACAGGTCGACGTTTGCGCACGTTTCCTCACAGTGACCACGCCTGAAGGATTAACCGCATCTGTGAATCTCGAAGATGTTGAGAGGAAAGGAAGATGGAGAGAGGCAATGTGAGAAACTTTGCGGTAATGTAGAAACAATGGACGTGCATTCAGATTGCGAAAAGGCGAGTGCTCAAATGGATTGGATTGTGGAGAAGAAATTGCTGAAGTTCTGAATCAATACTGTCAGGGAATTCATGGTCAGTTGTTTTGCTTAGTCAGATACGGAGCATGCTTTGATGTCCAGGAGTCCGGATGCTCTACTATCCTCCATCGAAGAAATCCGAACTGTATAGACTGGAGTGGCTGTGGAAACTGATTGGATTGCACCAAAAGGTCTATTTTTAGTTCCGCCTTGACTTATTATCGATGGCCAACAAAACAAAATCTCGCACAGGAACGCACCCATCAGAGATCAAATATCTCTCCAACCAATCACTGTCACTTTCAAGGTTTCATTCGTTGAACAGTCGCCTTTCTACGTCACAACTGAATCGTCTCTGATTTCTCTTAATGAACGGTTGGATAGACCGGTAATCAACTAATCACTTGTAAAGATAGAATAACATTTCTCAGGTGACATCAGCCAACTTCCGACCAAACATCGTGATAGAGGGGAGCGAAGCATGGGAAGAGGATAGATGGGCAGAGATTAGATTCGGAGATGAAACTGTACTCAATTGTGACAAACTGTGCACTCGGTTGGTTACTACAAAGTGTGGAATCATCAAAGCAATGTATTTCAGGTGCACTGTCACTACAGTCGATCCAGAGAGTGGAGTGAAGGATGCAGCCATGGAACCTGTGAGGACGATGAGAGGGTATGTTTGTTCATCAATGTGAGGTTTAAAAAGTACGGTACGTATAGATTCCGTCCGATTCCCGAAGGAAAAATCGACAACGGCCGTACTGGACCGGTGTTTGGAGTGAATTCATCGCTCATTACGTCTGGCGTAATTAGAAGAGGACAACCTGTATACGTCAAATATAAATAATCAGTTGATTTTGAAAACAATTTTAACACAGCACTACACATGGATGGCAAAGGGTGAACTTGAAAGAGTCATTGTCTATGGGAGGAAATCGAATTCGTCGTGAGAAGAGATGGCCTCCGTGTGATTGCAGAGTTGTACGAAGAGAGAGAAACAGAATAGAATAGGGTGAATCATCCCAGGAGCCGTCGTTCTAATGGTCAATCGTTGATTGCTCGATATGGGGAATCAGATATCGTAGCCCTTGGCGCGCGCTGACTCGCGTAGCTCTGAGAGGATATTGATTTACCGACTCGACTAGGCAGAATTGAAAGCGAAGCCAACGAGCAACAGGTCTTACTGAGAATAGCATGGGCGATTTTCTTCCTCGCTCCCACAGTCGTCACTCCGATCTCCTTGAGAGATTGCTCGTCCGAGAGGAGAAGAGCACGCATGTCCATCTGCAATTTAATTTTGTTTTCTGAATAAAAAAAATTGGCTCAACACTGGTCTACGGTTTTGCTTCTAAATTGTTTTTAATACCTCCTGTGCTCTGAACTGTGGCAGATACTCGCTGCATCCAATCTGAGCGAGAACCATGGCTGGATCAACAAAGACATCGATATCCCATGGAAGATCGGAAGAGAGAGTGTGAGGAGACGCCTCGAAGAGAGAAGTGGACGCAGCGAAGGAGAGAGTCGCTGGAATCGAAAAGCATCATATGGTATCGACCCTATGTCGACCATTAAGTATAGCAAGTGTGAGCAAACTTTTGTTGCTGCAACCTCGAAAAAAGAGAACATACGTGGTTGCTTCTTCTTTATCGATGGAATCCTCTGCTTCCTCGAGAAGTCAAGAGTGGAGCAGTTGTATGCATTCGAATCGAGTTCCTCATCCTCCAGAACAGAAGCGAGTCCTCCCTGTGGGGCATCATGAATGAAACGGGTCTAAATCGACTGGAATTTAGTGTGAGCTCATCCCTCATTTCTGCTCATGGTTTGGAAAGGATACTCACGGAGGAAGGCGAGAACATCTTTCGTGCTGCGTGTTTTGCGTATTCGTCACTGTCCTTGAAGCTGTTTCTGGAATGGTTGAAAACCCTTGCATTCACAATTCTACACATTACACAAAGTATTGCATAGAGTCATACCTGAACAACTCCTCTTCGTCCTCCAAACTCTCGTCAGCAACTCTATTCATTTCCTGCTGGTCGAGTGCAGCCTGATATTTCATCAAACGAGGCGACATTAATGAACACGGAAATAGGAAAACCTTGATGAGTTCGGCTGGAAGAGAAGCGGAGAAACCGTAGCCAGACCAGAGATCCGTCGGATAACGAACGTGATGGAAGGAGGCATCGAGAACCGCTGAAAGTGGATAGTTTGTTATAGTCGCTTTGTTAAATTTTCAAACATTTCAGAATGTTTTTCCTAAGAATACCTCTATTAGCCTTTAGCATCATCTCCTGTCTCGTCAACTGCTTTTCTTCATCGGGAACAGACTCAATGCGATCCTCCTTCCAGAGTTCACTGAAAGATGGGTGTATTATCACACGCTAAACCAGGCCATAAAACCGCACATGGTCCCTTATTTTACTTCGTTAAAAAATATGTAGACTAACGTGTTCTTGTTGAGTTCCTTGGCCGATTTGAGCAGAGAATGAGCGATCGGAGAATCGTCGGGATCAGGAGATCGAAATGCATCCTAAAACATACGATCTGTGACGTTGAAAAAATAATACCAAACGCACATTGCACGATGCTCCGAATCCATTTCCACTGCTGATGAGCAAGTTGGCCGATGCCTTAGGCAGAGACATCGCATCACTCGAAGCTTCAGCGATACTCTTCAACAGTTGATCTTCCGGTGAAAAGTAACTGAAAAACAACATCCATGAAGTGAACAGTCTCATTTTTCTATCCTAATTCTGATATGTTGTCTCTCCCTAAATGATCAAACACCGATCGCCAAATCAAACCAAAAATAGTGATACTTGGTTGAGTACGTAGTATGAGGTGCATCCTCTCTTCTCTTCGTCTCCTCCAATCCAAGTACTCTTTCTCTCGCCAAATAGAGAGATTCTGCGTAGTCCTCGATTGTGCGAAGAATTACTACCTGCAACAGATCAATTTGCAAGATCTCGCAAAATTGTATGATGAAGTAACACGCCCCAGTTGGGCGAAGAATACTTATGATCGCAGAAGAAAATCGAACTCACCGTGTGATCAACATTCTGTGCTCCGTTCTTCTTCTTCGTAGTCATCTCTACATCGAAAGCTGCTTCGATAGCAGCTTCATCCGCAGGAACTCCGTCTGTGCGACAGTCGAAGCTGAGAGCGACCGGAGTATGCGACTGCAATGATTTCGAATGTATTATCTTGCTTGGTTCTAGATCATCAATGCATAGTTCAGTGAGATTACAAACTGACCATGATGAATGCTCGAATGCGCATGATCCCTCGAAGTGATCCAAGCAGGAAGAGTGAGCGACAATCATGGGCAAATTCAGCACGAACATTCTCGAAGCGAGATAACTCATGAGTTCTGTAAAATAACACTTCGAAAGTGGGATCGCACTAATTGGTTACCTGGAGATGATATCCGTCCTCGGTCCCTTCATCCATGGAAGTCTCATGTCATAACGAAGTTCTGGATTCCATCTCTGGCCAACGTGATAAGCTAGAGCAGCAACGACGATCTCCACACTCTCCTGCAATTGATGTTCATAGTTTGTCCGTGTGCATGCAGTGTTCGCTGAGCACGAGATAGAATGTACAGTGTGTTTAGCGAGGTTAGTTGCAAACACACAAACAACGAGAAGATAATCAATGACATACCTGCATGGCAAGTACGTCTTTCTCAGGTGCTCGAAGTGAGACCAACCACATGGAAGAGATCGGAATTACGGCGGCTGTGACCTACAGACAGATAGATGAGATCGAGACCAAGTATCTATCGATTACTCACGGAGGGCATCAGAGTCGGCATCGGAGGAGGAGCAGGAGAGAACCAGGGAATCTCGAAACTGACGACGATCAGACATTCAGCCTGAATCATTGCCTCGTTTTCGTATTGTGAATGAATGGACTCACTCTGAGTATCGATCTCGCCCTTTCTACTTGCTGAGGAGAACCAGTGATGGAGACTTGATCGGACTTCGTTGCTTCTTCTAGAGGATCTCTGAAGTGCTTTTCCTTTCATTTCATCTTCAAATGCTCAGAGGAATATCGTAACCTCACAGTGAATTGTATCGATTCGAGTCGGGAAAGTGAATATGGCATGCAGTTTCCTGCATTATTCTCTTGCTTCCTCTTCCTCCTCTTCCAATGATGTGAGAGTGACTCTCGTGGGGAAGAAGAATCTTCAGAGTGACGCGATCACGCTGGAACGGAAGGAATTCCCATTGTTGCATGCAGAATATTAATATGACAAGAGCAATTCGAAAAAGTATGTGTGTTGTGTGAAGAAATATAATAATATGCCTCTTCGTATTCATATTTCCTCATTCCATTATCTTACCCTTCGCTGAAGAGTCGCCGATATCAACTGCCTCGCACTTTCGACCTGCTCGGGACTTCCCAGGATCTTGACGAATGGATCCTGTTATGGTACTCATTCTCTTGTGAAAACATCGTGACGAAATACTCGACTGATCGATCGCAAAAGACCGATTCATTTTAGTCTAACCTTCTTCGTTTTCGCTCCGATCTTCAACTGATTCGGCCACAGAATCGTCGCACCCGAAAGCGATTCCACTTTGTCGAAGAAATCAGCTGCATTCGGTAGTACGATATCCGTACCGTATACCGGTTGACCTGGATTAAGCGGTTATCGATAACTGATTGCATATCATAACTAACCAGTAATCATGGCCTCCAATCTCTTCCTGTCCACTTGCAATTTCTCCCCGCTATCCGGGTCGTCGTCGTCGTTCATTTCGTGCTGAAATCAAGTTAGTCAGTCACCGAAACGTCGAAAACGGAAGGGTGTGGTGCGAAAGTGATTGCAGCAGTGATGGAAAGGCGATAAAAGAGCGACGAGCGTGCTGAGAGTGAACGTCCCGTGACACAATCGATAGCGTCCGACACATAATTCATTTCCTCTCCTACTCCATTTCGTCGCCTTTCTCACCTCTTCCCTTCCCTTCTCCACTCCAATTCCTCTTGATCGATCAATTGGCTGAAACTCGAGAAGAGAACACGTCAAAAAGTTCGAAAATGAGCGATAAACAGAGTGAAAACGACTAATCAACTCATTGCTTTCGATTGGGCTAACGCGAGCTATCAGCGAAAGCGAGAAAAAAGTCGGTTGTGCGAAGTGAAAGTTGTCGATCCCGAAAAGGGAAAAGCTCCTCTTTCCCAGAACCGATTCGATCTCTGTGTTAGTAGCTTCATCATTCGCAACAAACCATCATCTTTCTCATGTGAATCAGTTTATCGATTGAAGCAAATGGGAGAAATGTGAATACATACAACTTGAATTCCAGCGAGATTCTAGCCTCCATCTATACAATACACAATACTTAGTCGGTGCCTTGATTTGGTATGATTTCATCGAGAGTTTAGAGTTCCTGCATTGCTAGAAACGGGAACTCGTCTCTTTACACAGTGTTGATGATCTTAAAGATGAGTCAATCGAAAGGGTAACACAACGAATGACCAGTGGAAAGCAATAGAGAAAGTAAGAGAACTCTAACTAAGATGGGGAACATTCTTTCGTCATGTGATACAGCGTAACCTGATGAGATCAGTGACCAATCTGAGCTTGTGATGCTTCCGGTCAATGTCTCATCGAGTACGGTAAATGGAGTACGGAAAAGGAGTACGGTAATATCGATTAGGGCGTGAACCTCGTGCGATTTTGGAGTGGAGAGATAGCGAAGATAAACACAAACTAGCAAGCTGGACGACCTTGAAACCGAACGGTCGATGGGTCGGGAATGAATTGAGAGGATCGGATACGACGAGGGGGCTAGAAGGGAATTGACCTTGGCTGGATGGACGACAGAAAGATCTTATTTGCCGTGGTGATGAGTTCCCGAACGACGAGCCATCAGTTTGAACATCGAGCAGTACTGCTTCAGATCACTGAATATAAATGTATTTCGAACTGCTAGCACACAAATTGATTCACTAGCCTTCCTAGCATGCACTGAAACCACTACGTCTAACAGTATAGTTTCTCCACTCGCAGAATCAATTCAGAAAAGAATGTAACTCACGTCAATCCAGCATTGACAGAGCACTCGCAGACTTCTCCAGCCTGTCTCTTCCACTGCAATCTCCTCGTGCAAGTCTTGAGAGAAGCTTGCGCCTTCGCATCGGAGATGAGAGGCTGGCAACTAAATGGGAGAATCGAGCATCGACAACAACCAGCGAATCGGCAATCAACTCAAATGCGATAAGGGGAACGAGTTGGAATGGGAAGGGACGAACCCGAGTCGATCGTAGCAGTAACCGTCCTTGTTCTTCTCGATGAAACAGTCCTTGACGCAGGCAGCGAAGACTCCCGCTGCATCAAGATAGTGCTTGATAGGGGCGATTAGGGCCTGGAATGGGGAGAAGATCAGCTAGTGTTCATGTTTTGACTCTGATTTGAGTGAAAAAGTAAGTCCCCCCATTTCGAACAAATGTTCCCTAAACTCTCGATTCGTTCAGCGAGAAAGAGTGAGTGGGACGAAAAGATCATTTCACGAACAAAGAACTCCCGTTCGCATACTTGTTACCCGATTGAACAGAAAAGCGAACTTGTCTACGGGAAGGAAATCACAGGAGTTTACTAATAGCATTGAATTGGACGCCACTTCGGCGAACTAACTCTTGAACACGAAACAAGCAAGTAGGAACATGCAAAAAAAGCTGACCGCAATAGCACCCGTGGGTGGTTTGTTCAATCGCTGCTCTCCGTTAGCGAAGATAGAAGAAATTGAGGTCTTAGGAATCATCGGACCATTTTGGTGATTGACGCAACTGAAAAATGTCACACTTATCTCGGTTACTTTCTGCTGTAATGGCAGAAGTAGGAGATAAACACAATACGTTCATTGCGGCTTATATGGTTCGAAGATCTCATGGCAAAATTGATGCTTTTGAGCAACAACACTTACGAATCGACTCTTCTGGCGAAGCAATTGATGAAACTGTCGACGATCTCCAATTTATCGTCGAAACATTGACGGAGTTCGTCGGGTTTCTCAGTGATCTGGAACACCAGTGATTTGCATTGGCCAAATTCAAATCAGAAGATACCTTTTTGAAGTGTTCGAAGCAAGGATACGTGCAGGAGTCAGCCTGCTTCTTCATTTCTTCCGTGCATTGGAGCTAAAGGCATTAGTAGGTCATTCATACGATAAATCACAATGATCACCATACCTGCTCTTCACAACTGCACTGTCGTACGAATACACCTTGAATTCGGGATTCACTCAAAATGGCCGAACCATCTTTGCCAATCTGCAATTGTTCATTGAACCATCGTTATTTTTCGACCTTTCCCTTTCAATAAGAGCCTCCACCCAATCAAACGGCAAATCCAAAGATCCTTTGTCTTTAGAGGTTTCATCACTGCTCTTAGGTTCTACCACCGATCTCTCCCTCTTCTCCCCTCGATTTGCTCGTGATACTCGCACTTTCTGGTTTGCCATTGCGCGACTCAGCTGAATTCGTAATAAGAACTACTCGCTGATCTTTCACAGGACAAAGGTCTTTTCTTCTCCCTTTCTTCGAAAATGCGCTGATCCATCGATAATCTGAGAGGGTTCGAGAGGTGCCAAAGAAGAAAGACGAAACTAGTTTGCAATGCGCTGCTCTGATGCTACTCTTCTGCAGAGAAAAGTGAAGGCCAACATGAAATTGACAGAATTGGGTTATTTCCGAATTTCAAAAGAAATCATATACTTAGTGAGGTCAAAGAGCAATCAAGCAATGAAACATTTCGAACGCCTATCGCTCAAGGTTACATAGCTCAAAGGAATGAGAGGTCAACTAGATCAAACCAACTATTGAAAGGTAACACGAACAGCCCTACAAATGATGCACTGCAATGATACAAGCCGCAATGCAATACCCAGAGATCAGTTTGTATGCAATCTTTTGCATCTCAACTGTCTTATAACGATTCTGCAGATCCCAGTCTATTGAGCAGTGACTTGAACAATCGTATAATCTTTCAACAGCAGTCTAATCTTCTCACCTCATCAATGACTTCATCTTGGGCGAGAGTGAGTGCAGTCAATGCAAGAAGGAGAGAGGGAACTCTGCTCAAAGTGATCGTGAACATGTCGAGAGGCGATGAATGAACTGAGACTGCCAAAGATGAGAAGAGAAGTGAGACACGCCTCCCCTGAGAGGGTTAAGAGGGAGAAGAGAAGCAAAGAGGGGAAGACTGAACGCTGGACGGTCTTTCTCCCAGAGAGAAATGAGGGTGGAAAAGAGGGAGAAGAGACAGCGGGAGAATTGGAGAGAAACGAACAAAAAGAAGCGTTGAGAGAGGAGAGAAAAGGGCGATTGACGCGTAAAAATGAGCAAAACTCTCTCTCTGAGATGGGCTGATATCACTACGAAAACAGATTTGGAAACGAGTTTCGGAATGAATCGATCGGAGTCTCGAGAACTCTTCTTGAGACGTGAAGTGAGGTCGATTGTTGAACGAGATCTTAGTTAGCCAATTAACTTTCAGTGTGACCGATGGCTCGCGAACCCTCAATCAAGAGAAAAACAGCTTGCTCGAGAATTCGGTAAATCCGAGGTATTTTAAGTCTCACATGACTAATCCTGTGCCAATTCTCTCTAAGCAGGATTAGCTCCTCTGAGAAGGTTCAAGAGGTTCCATTGATGTTGTAAATACTCGACATTCCTCCGTTTACAAGGCCTACGGCTCTACTCCAAAAAGGCACAGCGCCGTGTGCTCTCAACTCCTGTTCTCAGCAGTATAAAAACAAACGGTTCGATGGACACACTCGAAAAGGGTTGAAAGGGTGTTTCCCGTTCTCTCTCTCAAGCTCTCAATCGTAATTAATCGTGTCTGAATTGTAGTCTCTTTGTGCTGATAGTCTCTATTCGGTCGACTTAACGGTTCGTCCCTCTCAGACTAACAGCGTCTTTCCTTGAAACATCTGAGAGGGGGCGAGCGGCAAAAAGATTGTCAGCCCCTTGATTACAGTCTGAGTGGTCGAGAAGAGTTGCCACTGTGCGGTACTGTGCTAGTTGTGTTACGAGAAAAGGTACGAATGAGGGCGAAAGCCATAGAGTGATACCGAAGAGGGAAATGGCAGAAAGTACACTGTTTATTGCAACGAAGAACCAGTAAAGCTATAGTAGATAGAGGAACAACGAGAATATTATTAGGGGATAATTATTAGTAGAAACAGCGTCATGGTATGATTCACTGGCTTGACCTCGCTCGTCGCACGAATTTCTTCTTCATTTGCTCTGCACATTGAATGACGCAGACCGAATCCTGCGAATTCAGTTGATCATCTTTGTGAATACTCTGGCTGCTCTTCCTACCTTCTTGACCTGTTCCTCAGGGAAATCCTGCATTAGTGCATCACAATTCTGAACTGTCATTGCGTGACATTCCGTCTGCAATAAGTGTGTTAGCGAATAATCAGATATCAGATCAGTCTCACCCCTTGGGCAGTGCAAGTACACGACATGCAGGGAGTCACTCTCTTCGTCTCTCCCAGTTGAATCACCTGATGGTCGACTGTGCAGAATTCTGCAAGATGAGGGCACTTGGTAATCAGAAGGTCTCATTCATTTTCGACTCTTCCATGCTATCATGGTGGAAAGGAACCAGTCAATAACTAAAAACGTCAGTTTTATATCTCAAACTCACGTCTATCGATCCACTCCTTCACATCAACATCGGGAAGATCGGCACACGAGACTGGAGCATTGCTGTAACAGAGTTGTGCTGTAGTGTGACGAGTTTCGTGCCGATTGAGCTCTAATTAAGTCAAAAGTAGCACAGTAAAACCGATTGTTCGATAGGAAAAATGACAAGCATACGTCAGGTCATCTGGCATGAGGAAGACATTCGGTTGAATCTTCGATGCCCAATAGCTATTGGCGCAGAGCATCTTGGCCATAGACGTTTGGCGAATTTCGGCTAATTGCGCTGCAAAGAATTGTTGAACTTTCATTGACCAAGGGAACAAGGAAGTGCGTAAAATTAGCTATTTCTCACGAAGGGACCAATATCGTTGTCTACCTTCACTGAATCGAACATTCTCTTGGTCGCTCTCGTAGAAGAATCGATCGCATTTCTTCAACCTCTGCATCTGTTCTCCGATCAGACATCCGAGAGTGGGTCCGACCAAGGAACCTGTGACACTGATCATGAGATTTTCTAATTTAACAAGGAACGCACCTTTCCTCGGCGTCTCACTCATAATGCCTGGGAAGAGATCGATGTCGTCGACTGATTCATAAGTCTCCGAGAAGGCTCTGAGATTAGTGTACCATTAGACATTAGGGTTTCTCTCACTTACCGAATGGCAGATCCGTCCATTGTATCTCCGAGATCGAAGAAAGTTCTTGCTCGCTTCAGTCCGCACAACTCCCTAAAAAGTTGTAGTAAAAGGTCATTCTGGTCTTGTGATACGAACCTGTACTGATTATAAGCGGGTACTCCATGGTCTCTCGCTCTCTGGATGTTCACAGCAGGCAGATCTAATCCAGTCAGAGGACCGCCCGGCTTCTGGAAGAGATGATTGCGAAGAGCTGCGACCACGTGACGATCGAAGGCCATTCTGAAACATGGTATTCAAGCTTTCCGAATTCAAAAGAGTAGCTTACCCTCCAGATCCGACCAATCCCATAAGAATGCTCTCCACGTGCCCATGCGGACGCTCGTAGATTCCAAACGGGTTGTTGAAAGCGTTCGGAAAATCAATTGTTTTGAAGATAGCAAAAAGTACTCTTACCTTCAGTTCAATCCCAATTGTATCGTTTTGCATAGACGAGTTCATTCGAGGGAGCACATTCCTAACTAGTGAGTGACCGAATCGAAAGGCTGACGTAGACATCTCCTGAGAGATCGAAGCATCGCAGTGCGCATCGTAGCCTGAATGAGAACCCTTTTTTTTCATTTTCATTGAGAAAATTGTTCAAGAAAGAGGAAGATATTGAGCAGAGGGAACAAGAGAAAGATCTCACCCTTGAAGTATCCACTCCTCAACGGAGTCAATCCGTACTTTTCCATTGTCTCCCATCCCAATGCAATGGGCAACCACTCATTGTAAGTGATGTGCTGCAGCTTTGCGGTCATTATCCGTCTTGATTCCTAGAACGATCGTGCATAGCTGAGAGACTATGTAGCAAAAAAGCGCAACCTGGAAAACGCGCTCATCGTCCCAGAAGATGTTGATTTTCCCTAATTGATCAGCGATTCGATTGTGTTCTCTCATGAAGATCGTGTGGAGGACAGTGAGTCCAGGCTGTTCGTTGTTTCGTTCGTCGCCTAGAGAAGCTTCACGTTTACAAATAAGTTACCAAAAAATTACCGGCCATGAAACACATTTTGGATGGCAGTGTTCTACAATCTCGCTCCTGTTGGCCCTGAGGCAGCGCTTCTCGATTGAATCTGAATGAGAAGATCAATTGATCTTCCAGCTTCAGCACTCACCCAAGATCAGTGAAGTTCAGTTTGCCTTGCTTGAACAATCGTAGTTTTCTCATTTCACAGTCAGTTGATCCATAGATAGTTGAGGCATCGAGGAAGGATGAGAGTTGATTCAACTGATTGCGATAACCGAGTTTGACCTGACCAAGAAGGGAGCGAGTGAAGGGCATGCATCTGAAAATATAACACAGTATATCAGAATGAATTGAAATGTACAGATCTAACCTCTTGGATCCATCCGAGTGAAACGCTGGGAAGTGCGGATCCTCTTGATCGATCGGAATTGGGAAGCAATGAATGGAAAGTGTCTCGAAGGAATCGCATCGAGAGCAGTTGAGAATCTTCTCCTCGGGACCTGATCATCACTCTCCATTACAGTGCTTGAGGCACACAGACCTCTTGCAATGGGCGAGTGCATCATATCGTGATCGAGAATTTGACCATATTGCATTAGGAGATGAGTGAATCTGCAGTTCGCCTTTTCATTTACTACCTTAGCTCGACAAACTTTGTATGGAAGACGGGCAGATCATGATGGATCTTATTCGAGATTCGTCGTGCAGAAGGCAGCTGTCTTCCCGATTTCGCGCGAGTTCGGGGCGAGTCGAATCCTGAGTGGGTAATCAATGAGCGGAGAGCACAAACCAATGAAGACGACCATCGTCATAAGCCGGAGGTAGAAGTCTTCTCATCGATTGGAAGGAATTGCCGTAGTGTGGGAAGCGGATGTTGTTGCACCAGCCAGATGCAGAACGGAATCTTCAAACATCGTTAGAATCAATCAAATTTAGTACGACTGACTTGTTGGTGTGATCACAGGGAAGCTCCTGAACCATGCAGTTGCTGCGATTCTCTGACTTATCGAATGCTGTACGATTTTGCTTTTGCGGAGAAAACATTCCATTGAACATACTCAAGAACGGCTTGAAGTTCCCAATGACTTCAGTCAGATCTATCTCGGGGAGAAGCATTTGGAGAGTGGAAACTTCAAGATTGGGAGGGATGCCGGCATCGGAGAGTGAGAAGTTACTGAAATTACAGTTCCATACACGGGAGGAAATAGTACCTAGGCTCACCCGCTGACGAGAATCTTGGTCGTCTCTCTCAGTACTCCTGCAGTCACGGCGATATCGAGTGATTCCCTTTTTGGTGCGAGAAGCGATGAATGAGAGAAAGCAGATGATCGTCCAGCGTTCAGAATGCCACCTGAAGTACATCAAACTTCACCAATCGCCATTTTCGCCTACCATTCTCAGTGATCCTCTTGCCCTCAGCCTCTTGCAATCGATTGTACTGTTCCTGGCCCATTTTGAGAACTTTTTGGAGCAGCTCCTGTTGATTATTTAGTAAAAATCTGAAATGTAAGGAAGACAGAAACTCAAAAACGTCAACCTTCGTAATAGGGAATTTCTTGTCCTGCTCCACATCTCTCCATGCAGTGAGATCCAGCTTGAGAAAACTGCTCGAATTGCAGGGAATCGGGGCGTTTCTATGGGAATAGATTTACGTACTATGCAAACAAATGGACAAACGTGAAGGGATCCTGGGCCATGAAGGGGTCCAATTGGATCGTTCCGATTTTGTTGCCCGTTGACTCGCAAAGGATTGAAGATAGCGTAGACTTTCTGTATAACTTTGCAAAAAGTGAAAAGAGGAGGACCTTACCTGATCTCCTTCAGTTGCTCGTCCGAGAAGGCGGAAGGGAATACAAAGTTCTCGTACCAGAATCGATCTCCTCTTTTGATCTGTAACATCGGCTTGAGAGCGAAAGCTGAAGGGGTATCGTACGTTTCCGAACTGTCTTGCAATGATGCAGCTGAGAGTAGGCCCAAGCAGCGCTCCAGCCACTGGTTTCTCAGCCAATCCAGCGAGGAAGAGGTCCATATCGGCAGGACGAGCGAAGTGGAATCGGAGTCTCGATAGGTCGACTCCTTCACGGAACTGGAATTATGATTTTGTAGTTGAAAGAAAGAGATGGATACCTCGATATCCTCATAGTGATTGGCCGTTGGCAATCCACACACGTCCCTCCACTCGCCGTAATTGGGAAGACCGTGATCACGGCCCATCTTAATTTGTTGAAAATTGAATAGTGACAAAGACATAAAATAACCTGAATAATCCACGCAGCTGCATCCATTCCACCGAAGGCACGACCAAGAAGTGGAGAAGCCATTCGAAGACCGGTCGCAGGAGCAGCCTTGTGCAGGAGATACCTCAAAATAAGTTATTCTTCGAGAAGTGTTTCTTAGTGGTACCTAATAGTTCCTTCGAGCCCGTCGGCGAAGTTGAGCAACGATGGATCTCCGAAGGTGTCGGCGATAGATCTCTCGCGTGCCACAGTGCCATTGATAGAGACCTTGAAATAGATAACCCTCTAACCACGAAAGGAATCAGTACCGTTCCTAGCAGCTGCGGTACTAGAGTAGTGAAGAAGAGTCCTGCAGCTGCCGAGAACTCGTTGAGTGTCGTTGGCTCGAGTTTCTGAAAGTCACTCACTATCTTGAGAAAAAAAATCATCCTGTGCAGCTCACCATGTCGTAGCTGCTGTCAAAGCCGAATGAGCGTGGATTCAAGTCGTATCTGAATCAGTTACTGACATTTGTTTATTGATACGCCACTAACTTGCTCATAGCCTCTCTTCCCAGCAGAATTGGAAGGAAAGAGGAATAAGTGATGTGCTGAATCTGAGCGACGACGATTCGACGAGACTCCTGGTAGAGAACCTCGTCCGACCAGTGATGGTTCACTGCCTGGAATGGAATCGAGTGAATGAAGTCCATGATTGTACCAACCTTTAGCTTTCTAGCCAGCTTATTGTGATGTCTCATCCAGATGGTATGAAGTGCAGCAGAAGAAGGGAGGGCGTTCATCCTTCTGTTCCCTCCATCGAAACAGTCGTCATTCTTGCATCGAACATCTCCACGAGTCCAAGGAAGATTGAGAGGATTAGAGAGATCCGCCATTGCGAGAAGACCTGGAGAACATGTGTCCTTTCAATTTTTAAGTTTGACAAATAACAATGCGACTCCGAACCATCTTTGTACGCTCGCAGTTGTTGAGCTTGCTCCCTTGATCTTCCGTAGACGTGAGATGCATCGATATATGATGACTGCACATTAATTTGTTCTCTTCTTCCCATCATACAACGATCAACTACTGCAGGCATTGTTCGCGCGTACGGAAGACAGGCTGGAAATTCGAGCAAAAGTTCCATAATGAAATCTGGAGAAAGGGCTTACTCGTCTCATTCTTGCCGATAGCCATACATTCCGAGTGCTCGAATCCAGCTCTACAGCAGGGAAGAGGAGCAGCTCGGCCACCTAAAAGTAGTCAGGGAGTCTATTATATCGGCTCTTGAAATATGGAATCAATCACTCACTTGCAAGATGATCAGGAATCGGAGCCGTGATGTCATCGTATACGAAAGAAGCCCATTGAGCGAAGAGAAGAGAGACAGGAGAGTCGGCAGGTGCCTGATTATCAGTTCCGAACAGTCATTCGAGGACCATAGACTTACCACTGAGTGGCTAACGAAGAGGGATGAAACGCTGGTTGGAGTGGGGAGAGTGGAACCGTCCATTGCCAGTGATCGAGGAGCTGATACGTCTGAATTTGGGCTTTTGCTATCTACTCACTATCACCGTTTAGAACTAATATTGACCTTCGAGGTGAATGATAGCTTACCGTCATCATATAGTGCAGGCAGAAGTCTCCTCATCGGTTCCTTCGCAGCTCCCCAATTCGGCCTCATCACATTGTTGCAGTGACCAGAGTACGATCGATATTTGCCTCAATGAGAACAAGGTTTTCGAAAGATTTCATGGAATTTACCAGCAACACAGTCAATAACTTCTTCCTTGGCGCACTTCATCGGATCAACAGGAGCGTGATTCATCAATGATGCCATCGGGTGGCCGGCACTGGAATTGTTTCCTTCCATTTCCTATCCCATACGAGTCTTGAAGTGTCAGTCAATCACCCCTCTTACATGACCGGTGAGCTGTTTTGCTGAGGCTAGCATCTCTTGAGCATCACAAGTAGGAAGTGAACATACTCGACTTGCAATGATCAAGCATGCAAAAGCTCAATTCGTACTAGACTTAGTTCAATCCCTTCTTGTTGACATCAACGCAACTCACTCGACAAGCTCTCTCATCATCTTCTCGTGCACCATCGTTCCATACGCAGCCTTCTTCGCATCTTCATCGGGGCCGAAGAGAAGAGACCACGCGAGATAGTCGTCTCCTGCGAATTTTGATTGATCACGGATAAATTTCCGGTCTACTGACTGGAAGTGTCAATCCACGCCGTTCTCTCGGTCACATTGTGCAGATATTCCACTTCGAGAGTCGCTCTATCGATGGCTGCGAAGACTGTTGCCTTGTCGATCGGAAGGGGCTCAATCTGAAGAAAGATCGGTTTCACTCTGACTCATGTTGAGAAGCGCCGACCTCGCCATCCTCAAAATCGTTGATCGAGTTTTCATCAAATGCGAAATCTGAAAGGAACGAGACTTGACGAAGAAGAGTGCTGAACTCACGGTTCTTCTCAGCATTCGCTTTAACTCTTCCTCTATGGCCGACAACAGTGGAAGGAGGACAGGGAACGAAGGCGGATCCACACGGAAATCTCGATGACTCCACTATCTGGACTAAACATAACAGAAGCGGAGCTAACCGCATTCCTCCGGTCTCAGTGGTTGCGTCACTGAAAAGATCTCACCTCCTATTCCGCCCTCAGGGCATTCTCTCCCTCTTCTCTTCCCTCTCTCACTTATCCACTCTCTCTCCCTCTATCCATCAGTGTCCATTCCATGTTCTTCTTACTCCTTCTTATCGAGAAACATATCGAACCTGTTCGACGGACCTGACTGGTACTTTCGATTATGAATGGTTCATCTGCCCGTTTGTCTCTGTCTCTCCCATCCCAATGATGGAATATCCCCTCCTCCCTCTCGTTCATTAGATCAACACAAGATAACGAAAGGGCGCGGTGTCTCGGCCATATTTCGATTCTCTCAACTGTCAATAACACGCACTTTTGAGATCGAAGGGATCATTGCTCTCGAGAAGAATCGTAATTTGACAGCTTTATCGGCAGGAACGAGTGATTCAACCATGGACACACCCCTAAACGATGTGGGACTAACAGTGAAAGTAACCTGTGGAACTTGAGAGTACGAGCAAATTGTGAATGTGCATGATTTGGTGAGATTATTTTGTGGAGATGATTTTGTCGGAAATGTTCAGTTAGCAGCGTATCTGGCACTGCATTGGGCGGAAGTGTGGCTGAGACACCAGCACCATGAGTGATTCTCCTGAAAATTGTAGGTCGGTCGTTGTTGTCAAATATCATAAAAGTCGAAAGGAGGATTAGGCATTTTTCATTTTCATGCAACTGCACGAATGTATTTCCAGTTTTCCTTTCACCGTTCCCACTCACCTCGAATCCGCACTTGTCTCCCTCAGGCGGGCAGTCAGTGGCACACGACCAAATCGCCCCCGTCAGAGCCCTGAACGAAGCCTTTCATTGTCAAATCCTCGTGCGTAGGCAAACTCGTAGCGGATCCTAGCTACCATCTCTATCCAATCAATTGAGTGAATCCTCGAGAAAAGACAATCCCGAACTCACATCTCGGCCTTGCAGCATTTTGCGTCAGGGTTGCACTTGGATAGAGTGGGAGTAACATCTTTCTCGCGGTTTCCAGAACGATGGAGGGCAACCTGGGGAGAGAAATACCAAGATTGATTCATTCAGCTTCAGGATTCCAGCGCAGATCGTGGAACTTGAGAGAGATAAAAACATTCACCTTTCCAACGTAACATTGAAGTGATTCAGTGAATGAAAGAGCGGCGCAGAAGACGAAGATCGAGAGTGCCAATCGCATGTTTCAGTTGAGTAGAAGAAGGGAAGTCGAGCTCTCGAGCTGAATTAACCTGTTTGCCGTAACTCTTCTCGATATCCTCTCTTACTTATAGATCTCTTCTCTCCACAGTTTTCTTCTCTCATTGCCTTCTCGTCCGATCAGTTCCAGTGCCACAAGGTCACAGCTATTTTCGACTTTCACTCTCGAAAGTTCCATCGCTATGATGTAAAACGATTAGAACTGATGTTCTTCCACCTGATTCCGCTATTTCTGCATATCATTATCGAATGATTTGTTGGAAAATCCACAGATGATTGGAGAGGATTTGTGAAAGCAGATGGAATTATAGTTGGAATCAATTCAGGTCCCTACTTTATCTGATTGCCAATTCTTCACAATCCTTTCTATCCATACTATCGGTGATTGGAGAATGAATATCCTACTCTAAATAATGATATTCTATAGGGATAAGCCTGAGATATGAGTCAAATCCTCCCTTTTACTCCCACCTCCAATCATTCTGAGTTGGTGCACTAGAGCTGATTGCTATAGCTAAGCCCTTCCCTCCTCTTTCCCTCTCTCTTCTTCCCTCATTCTTCTCGCGAGAATGGGAGGAATCATGTTGCTTCTCAGTCTGTTCCTTCACGGAGCAACGAGTATCACTCATGTACAGGTGATTTTACCTCTATTTTGTCCAAAATAACAGCCAAACTGCAGCCGACGACTCCTCAGACTGAGGCGCAGGAGGATTTCATCAGTGGGGTTGGACTGCAGTCTACCAATCTCAAGGATATCATCAAGGATGGGAAATTGGTTGTGAAATTGGGTCATATCGGAGCGATGGGAGCACTGAGAAATGATGAGGTTACAATTAGCCCTAAAATACTGAAAAAATATTGGAAATTCAGAGGATCCTTGGTATTTCCCGCAAATCTCTGCACTTCGAGGGAATTCTGGGCGAGGATTTGGACATTGAGTGAGTTGATTGAATGGAGCCGGAAAAAACAACGACTTGGCAGGATAATTTCTCAAAACGGCTGTGGTGACTCGTACGAAGGAGTTGCGGTGGCAGCTGATATGTACCATCTACAGAAAGTGAAGGCCTTCATCGGACCATACTGCAATGCTGGTGAGCAGTTGCTTCAACACTGAACTGGGAAAATGGATTATTCAGAGATCGACGCGGTGGCTCGAATGGCTGCCTACTGGAATCTTCCCATCATTGGATACATGGCTGCATCGAATGCACTCGCGGATAAGAGAGCGTACAAGACACTCGCAAGAATATCAACGAGGTATTGCAACATTCCATTCAAACTAATCAAATGAACCCGTTCAGATCGACCAACTCCATCGCCGAGGCAACGTGTGCTCTGCTAAAGCACTACAGATGGAATAAGGTAAGGCAAAGGCAAGGGAATAGTTTCAGAAACAAATTCAGGTCGCAATCGTTACCAACGTGGGCGCAGTTGCGTACGATCGAACGGTCGCCTTCGAGGAAGTCTTCCACTTGAGAGGAGTGCAGGTCATCAAGAAGGTACGGTATTTATCGACTGACTTCAACCGAGTAATCGATACTCTCCAGGTGATGTTCGACGAGTACGCAGATGCAGCGATGATGAGATCGTCTGGATTGATTCAGGAAGTGAGGAACACTGCTCGAGGTTGGTTCTACTTCCTCAAATGAATGAAGACGGGAGCATTTCAGTGATAATCTTCCTCTTCTCGAATACTCGCGAGCAATCGAAGGAATTCATGATGGCAGCTCAAGGAGAGGGAATGCTCGCGTCTGAGTTCGTCTTCATTCTACCGTGGCTCCAGGTTTGTTACTCCACTCTATTGAAATTCACACATTTTGATCAACTCCAACGTTTCAGTCCTAAACTTGCGACCATTACAGTTCCTTAGTCATCATTGGGGCCAGCAGAACAGATGGTAAAGTGATTGGCTCTCCGTCAGTCAGAGAGGGCAAACTGGTGGTGTGCCTTCCCTTCTTCCTTCCCATAGAGTCATTGATGGAAATGGAGGAGGTGAGTCCCGTAGGCAACTTGCAACGCTCTATCATGATTCCTGATTCTAATCATCATATATGAAGACAATTTAAAATACTCTATGCGGTTCTGATTTAGATGCGCGTTTTCGAAATTCGTATTGTGGGCGTAGATACATTCTCCTATCAGAACGACTACGCATTGGACAAGACGACGAAACTTCAGGACGGAGGCAAAGAGGCGTCGCCGTGGATTGGAGCTGACGGGAGCATGCTACAGAACATCAAGGACCAATACGCGAATGCCATCATCGTGAGAGTCTTCTGGAATGAGGACGACAACAATCAGAATCCATTCAGATCGACGACGTCAATGGCTTCGACAACTCGATCATCATTCCATTCCTCGAGAGATTGAGAGAAGACGGACTGACGGAGCAGGATATCGATGTGGTTGGTTGGCAATCTATTTCAGCCGAAACAGTGTCATTCAGGCGAATATCTACGGCTACATCTACCTCTTCGACTCACTCAAACTCTACGCACTCGCTGCGAGAAAAGTGCTGAATGAGACGGGAAATCCCTCGGCGGTTCTGGACGGATTCAGAGTGTGGAGTGCGATGAGGAGAATGGTCTTCCCTGGTATTCCACCTCTTCGATGATGTTATCGACACAAATCTTTTCAGGAATCGTTGGCAAATCGGGAATCGCCTCAGGCATAATCACGATGGATGACAGATCGGAGAGAGCTCCTCTCTATCGTGGATTCTTCATTTCGCCCAATCAGGATCAGGTTCGAGTCAGAGATCAAAGATCAATCGATAATCGATCGATTGGAGGTCATGGCAATGGTGCACATGGAACCGACGATGATCGATAAGTCGAAGTGCGATGGACTGAATAATCGATCCGGCTGCTATGATATCGTGAGTTCGTCTGCTCGGAGGTCTTCTCTATAACTGCCTAATTCAGGTTGTGACAGACATGATGACTAACTTCTGGCCTTCTCTCGATGGGCGAATGCCGTTGGATGAACCAGTAAGTGATTCTTTCCGAATCGTCACAAGTTGTTCCTTCTCAGATATGTGGATTCCGTGGCGAGAAGTGTGACTACACTCTTATAATCATCGCCGCAGCACTGGCCATCGTTCTACTTGGAATGCTCGTCTCTGCTTACTTCATCCATCGATACATGTGAGACGAACGATTAGTTTCTTCTCGTTTCCTTTCGGAAGGGTTCACAGAGAGTGGTATTCAAAGAATCACGATTTTAGTCATCTCTTAGAGAGCGATTGATTCATGTTTCCTTTCTCTACAATCTTAGTATTTTCCTTCAGGGAGAAACGTGCCCTCGACAAACTTCCCTTCCGTCTCTTCCGTGATGATGTTCAATTGATTGATGAGGAGCAAGTGAAGAGTATGGTAGGTAGAATTCATTGAAAAGTTAACCAAAATTGGCATTCCAGTTGTCAATAGGCTCAACTCGCACCAAAATGAGCAACACGAACTACACATCGAGGAACCACGCCATTATCGGCACTAATACTCACTCGATCTACCATCGGTAAGCCGGCAAAAGATTGGCTTCCCATGCCGGGAATCGAACCCGGGCCGCCTGGGTGAAAACCAGAAATCCTAACCACTAGACCACATGGGATGGCGAGAGCGCTCAGCTGATTCTTGCAGATATTGCCAGCGGCGCCCGATTGTGTTCAACCGAGCCGACAAGAACATGTTCCAATACGTAGGAGAAGTTGTAATCGAAGAAAGAAAGTGGTTCTTGTTCAGATGAAAGGAGCAGTTCACGACAACGCCAATCCCTTCCTTGGAATCTGCTTCAATGAGAAGGAGGAGCTCTTTCTCGTGTGGAAATTCTGCAATAGGTGAAATTTCGCCTAAGAGAGGAAGTAACAACCAAATATTCAGAGGAACACTGCAAGATATCATCTACAACGATCAGATTCAGATGGACACGAAGTTCCATGGCGCTTTCATCAAAGACATAATCGGAGTTCGTCTCTTTTTCAGTATATTTGTAAACCGCATTTTCATTTCAGGGACTGGAGTACCTCCATGCTTCGCCGATCGGCTACCATGGATCACTCACTCCCTGGTCATGTCTGATCGATCGAAACTGGATGGTCAAATTGACAGATTACGGTAGGAATCCAACGTGAGAATCTCAACATAGCTTCTTCTCAGGTGTGGCTGAGCCGATCGAACGATGGGAGAAACAGCAGTGGATCACTGTTGATGATCTGAAGGACGACGATGACAAATGCAATGCAAAACAGAAGACGAGTACGTTTCCTGATCAGAATGAACCAGCATCCCTTTACGGTCAGTCATCAACGAATTCTTCTCAGGTGCCCTCTACGATGCTCCAGAGATGCTGAAGATGCGTGAGAAGAATAAGACGAGGAGGGTCGATCAGGTAGTAGGAGTTTTTCACAAACCTTTTTTGTTGTCTACCAATCGTTGGGCGATCAGGATTGGCAACGGCAGACGGTTATGAGAAGACAATTGGGAGATGTCTACGGATTCGGAATGATCATGTATGAGATCATCTTCCGATCCCTTCCCTTCCCCGACTCGCAGGATATCACTCGTGAGTAGATCATCGTCTTCCATCTCGTACGAGTCATCTTTCCAGAACTCATCGATGCTGTGAAGGATGGAGAACGCGTGATCAAACCATCCATTCAAGATCACAAGGTTTGACTGCTATCCTTTCTCGCGCGTATACATCCCCCGGTTGCAGTTGATCCACATGGACCTCGCCTCTCTCATTCAAGACTGTTGGCATGGAACTCCCGAGATGAGACCGAGTCTGAGGAGAATCAAACTCAATGTCGAGACGTATCTCAAAGTGTTCGTTGCAGTCTCCTTGACTATCGAGACTGAGGCATCTTGCAGGAAAGGTTCACTGGTCGATCAAATGATGAGAATGATGGAGAACTACGCTAATAATCTCGAGAAGCTCGTCCAGGAGAGAACTGGAATGTTAGAGGAGGCCAATGTTCGGGCTGATAAACTACTCAGTCAACTGCTACCAGCGTAAGTGGAATCAGAACAGAGGCTCATCGTCAGAAAAGAGGAAGTGATAGTAGTGGCTCAGATACGTCGCTCGCGAGCTCAAGGAGGGAAAACCCGTTCCTCCGAAGACGTTTCAGTCGTCTACTGTGATGTTCAGGTGAAACTTCTTGGATTTTCTGTTCGAAACTCATTCACAACGTTTATATTACAGTGACATCGTGGGCTTCGGTGACATGTGCAGAGACGCCAGTGCTGCTGAGGTTTGCTTGCTTCTTCTTTCACCTTCTAACTCATTTTAGATCGTCAATCTACTCAACTCGGTCTTCAACGGCTTCGATGAGTTCATTGCGAGACGCGAGGCTTACAAGGTTTCCACTCAACTTCGATTCTCTCCTCAATTCTTGATTTCAGGTGGAGACGATCGGCGATGCGTATATGTTCGTGTCTGGAGTGCCTGAGGAGAACGGATTCCGCCATGTGAACAGCATCGCGAGCATCGCTCTCGATATTCACAACGTGAGCTCAGAGGCCGTACTCCTTCATTAATCCTCTCTTCTCAGTTCCTCCATGACTACCGTGCCCCTCACTCCTCTTCCCTTCGTGTCTCGTGCCGTCTCGGAGTCTGCTCTGGACCAGTCGCCGCTGCTGTCGTGGGACTCAACGCGCCCAGATACTGTCTGTTCGGAGATACGGTAAGTCTATTCTCATAGGCGAATTGTAAACTGAATATTCAGGTGAACATGGCTTCTCGCATGGAATCGACGGGAGAACCGGGCAGAACTCAGATCGCTGAGAGTACGAAGAAGATGCTTGATCAGGTTGGGAATCATAGTCAATGCATCAATATTGTTTTCCAAGGTTCCTCTGAAATCAACTCTCCAAAAATTTCAGCATTATCCCGACTTCGTGACCGTCGAAAGAGGAAAGGTTCAGGTCAAGGTGAGAAACGATAGGTAATTTAAATCAAATAAAGTAAATTCAGGGCAAGGGCGAGTGCACGACCTATTGGTTGGAGGGGACGAAGGACACCACATTCGTCGCCATAGCTGCTAAGGAGGTTAGAAGAGATTGATCTTTGATCTCTGTACTATATTCTTTTCAGGCCTTCAAGACGGGCCGTGCCAGCAACAACTTCTCCTCTCTTCTCGGTAAATCGGCCACTGCCGGAAATCCGTGATGATCCCTTCTCGAGAGTAATCCTCCCATATTATTCCCTCGGCAAACCGCTGTAATCCCTTACTAATACGTAATCCCTATTCAATCCATCGTATATTCTTGGATAATCACTGTACATAAACGAACGTAGTTTTGCTTTTGAGTCTCGTGTGAAGTACAATATGAACAATTACACTGTTTATGCATTACAAGTCCGTAAATTTGGAAAGAATACATTTGTGGTACCAGGAGAGATCGAATGGGGCTTTTACTGGGTGCTGCTCTAGTATGTTTAGACACTGGGAAGGCCGGAGTTCTTGAGATGAGTCTGTGCCTCCTCGTTGAATCTGAAAGAGAACTAATGAGAGATCACCACCAAACTGAGGTTGAAGTGGGTAAATCTGCCACAGTTTCCGCAAACATATTCAGTGTTTGATCGTAGATGTGTATTTATTCTGAACGGTAGCACAAAAGTAGACACAACCACTTACACCTTTCCCATCTCAGCCCATGCATTCTTGGTGGCCTCATCGAGAGTCGTCTTAGTGCCGAGATATCCAACAAAGACAGTGAAGAACGCCTGAAGGACGCGATTATCACACGCTTTATCTCGAATTGGCACAGACACGTTCCCTCTCTCTAGGTTGGTGCACTCAACACGATTGGGTGTGTCCCTTCACCATCATCAACTAACCAGCCAAAGGGCGGGGTCCATCTTGTAGATTCTGTGACGGTTGATCGTCTCACGAACGTACGCCTTGAACACCTGAAGAGATCAATGATCTATTATTGAAGATTAGAAGATCAGAGTTCAATGATGACTATGAATCATACATCCTGGTTGGCGTAAGTCTCTGCTAGCACGTGGACTGCGAGGAGAATGCGCTGTCCCTGTTTCTCGAATCTGAAGATCAAAGATAAACGCCTCTCCACATTTCCCTGAGATTGTGCTGATTTTGTCAAAGGGGACAAAGAGTGAGAAGAGATAAGGGCGACGGAGTGCCTCGAACTATGATATTTTCCTCTCCACTTCCGGATAGTTTCGACACATCGTGTGAGGAATCGAAAGGAATGCATCCTACCTCTCGCTCTTCTGGACATCCTCAGCAGTGAACTTCTCTGCTCCCTTGAAGTAGACGCGGAGATCGGGATAGTTAGTGAAGAAGCTGAAAAGGATTCAGAATGGCTCGTACTGATCATGCCGATACAGTTGCACTCGCTACGTGTATCCACTCGCTCCTATGTAGAAAAGTGTAATGTGCACTCAATCATGAGCAGAGTAGAGAGGGAAGCCCCCTTCTGCCAATTGTCAGCCACCAGCCCCGTCCTAGAGAAGAAGATCAAGAGTGCAGAGAGGAGGATAGAGGCAGAGTGTAATAGTAATTGGAAGAGAGAAGCCCTATTATTTTACCAAATTCCGAGGCCTCTATCGTACTCGTGAGGAGCATCAGTGAATGAGTAACATACTATTTGTAGAAATCTCTTCCATTCTGCACCTCAGCCTCGCCGGTTCCAACGTTGGCAGACTCAAGAGAATGCTTGCAGAGACGAGCGACTTCGACCGACATTTTGGAGATACTGAAATGAGAGAGGAGGGAATGAAGGGATGAAGGGATGAAGGAATAGACGAGAGCGAAGGAAGTTGAGAAGTGACAAGAAATAAATGAAGATGAGTGGATGCAAATGACCTTGGCGAGAAGGGAGTAAACAAGTAACGTTTCGAGGTAATAAAATTGCAAGCAATTACCACTCATCACTGTGGCAAACATGCTCAAGGTTTGCAAGAGAAGGGGAGTCTCCAACTTGAGAAAGGAGAAACAATTATCTGTGAGCACTGGGTTCTCCTCTCTTCCTAAATACTCCTCGATAGAGGGACAAACGCACGTGTTAGTCAGAGAAAGGTCGAGAGAGCAAGAGGGAGAATAGCCATGAAACGAGCAGTGGAGGGCAATACGTGAGAGGAGAAAGCAGAGAAGAGAAGAAAGGGGAAGGAAAGGGGAGATCTATAGTCGACGGAGTTTAGAGTGATGATAGGAAGCGCTGTCTCTAGTTTGTGATTCGAACGGAGTGCGAAATTTATGTTGAGGTTGAACCCAGTGTACCTCAAAACGACAGTACAATGAATCTTAGTTCCACCATTGATCAATGATCTACATTGCAATGTACCGAGAATTTCTCAAAATGTACCGAGAAGAAGAGAATTTCTCCGTTTATTTCCCAGAATTTTAGGACTCACTAATGTATGCTGATCTTTACGCTTCAGTCCTAGTTAGGCTCAGCCGAATATGCAAACAATGAGAAGCAATGAAAAGCACCACAATGCCTCGACTTTATCTGGTAGCTGGAGTATTACTGCTCGCATCACTCGTATCAGAAGTCTCCAGTTCTGACGATCCCAAAGATTTGCTGATCTCATATCTCTTCAGTGGATACAATCAATACGTATCGCCTTTCGTCCAAAGAAAAAGTTGGTTGTATCCATTATCACCCAATCACGTTATCATTCTTCTGACTTGGGTGATACAAACTGAAGTATTGACGTATCAGATGCTTCAGATGATCCAAACAACATGGATGTTGCCATTCGGCTATCAAAAGTTACCGTTTCGAGCGTGGTCAGTGTGATTCTTAATCTGAAAACCCTCAATTGCTTGCCCGATTTCAGAACGAGCAAGACTTCACTATAAGCGTTCTCGTCACTATCAATTATGTCAGTTCTTCCTTCAATTTATCCAGATCAATAGGTAATTTGCAGCGATGGACAGACCCTTACTTCCGATGGGATCCCTCTGAATACGGAGAGATCAGTCGAATCGCAGTCAAATCGGTTGCAGTCTGGCAGCCTGATGTGTATCCTTGTGAGAGGTGGGATCTTCGACGTCTGCAAGATACAAGATTCTCTTTCAGTGTGGAAGTCACTGTGCTAACTCCGGATGCTATGAGCGCATTGGTGAGATCAACCTAAGATCAACTTGAAAACATCCGTAATACATAAACTCAGATCAGCTATGATGGTCGTGTTATACAGGATACCATGTTAGCAATCACATTCAATTGTCCCATGAATGTGAGTTCGATGGTTCTGTTATACTATCTAGAATAATGAAGAATTCTAGTTTGACGCTTTTCCCTTCGACAGACAGAGTTGCCAGATTTGTTTCGCTCTCGATGGATTCTCTGGATCGAATGTCAATCTGAAGGACACTCAGCCTGATGAGAGACAACTCTCCGTAAGAATATATCATCATCCTTAGATACTACAGTGTGTCATTCAGAGCAACAGCGAATGGGATTTCATGAGCAATCTGACATCAGATCAGTTCAAGACTGAGCTGGATGGACTGACGACTGATACGGTGAGATGCTAAGCCTATAAGAAGTTGCAAAAGTTCAGAATTTTTTAGGCTACGTATCGCTTTGTTCTTGCTCGTCGTTCCTTCTTCTGGGTATTTCTTATCGTCGTACCTTCCTGTTTGATTTGCATCGTTGCATTATTCGGAATATTCTTCAGCTATTGTGAAGTAATTGTTGAGAACGCGGTACGTTTGAGTAGAATCTGTATGTACTTTTTCTCATTTTCGGTTTCGATTGGATTGAATACGATGACTTCGCTCATGCTGGCTGTTACGATTCTCGCTGACTTTCTTGCGAAAACTAATAATCTTCCGGGACTTGGTAGACTAATGATGATGCTGTTTCTCAATATCACAGTTATTCAGGTTGGTTCGTTCTCATGGACATAGTAATCGTCTGCGTCGCTGTTGTGGCGATCCTCATTATTGACCACACAAGATCATTTGCAATTGAATGGACGAAGAAGAAAAGGAAGGAACAGACATACATTCGAATTCTTCTCTCGAATACTACCTATCGAGTCACGCGAGTTATTCTATTTCTCATTTCAATGGTAGCACTCCTTTTGAATGTTATTTTGAATTGGTATGTAAGAAATTATGCGACTACTCAATAACAATGTATCCCGAAGTGTCCCAGTGACGATGAGAATAACCAGCCGTTGAGCACAGCCTGTCCATCGATAGTGTTGAATGTGATTATCAATTGGACTTTATTGAAAGAGTGATCAAATTTTATGTGTAATAGGTATGAGATAATATTTGTTGAGATATAACAAAATTGTGATCCGTTCAAAATACTTTATATGCACGCCAGAGCCAGGAACTTTAACGGAAGAAGGAACTTTTCACGTACTGCCAGTTCCTTCATTTCGCGGAAGCAACGGAATAACAGATGGGTGTACTCCTCTGGAGACGCGAAATTGATGCTTTACTGCGTTGTGATAATCAGTACTGAAAAGACTCAGAGATGAGCGAGATGTTTCACGAGGAACCTCGTGTTATAGTAAATAAGAAATTTGACTGCTATTCCAAGATTTACGGGAACTCCGGCGAGAGTCGCAAAGCAGAATCGCAGTTCATCTGTAATGGATTTCCTGTCGCCTATTTACGTTTGGTTTTTGCTTACCAGACATATCCATGAAACTGAGGGAAGCAACGATCACTTGTGTTAGCGTCCATCCACTCATGTCGAATATTGTTACTAGCGAAATTGTTCGGAAAACTCGACGGAGTCTGTCTGATTCGATGTCCTGGGCTGTAACACCAATTTCTCGAGTGAATCTTTCCTTATCCCTTCATCAGACCTTGTGCTTTGATTAATCTCCAAGTCGCCATGTAAACTACAACGGCGATTACTGCAACTACAATAGCAGAGATTGTCCACCAGAAGACAGCTCTGTCGTGGTACATCGATACTGCAGCACAAATAACCCATCTGAACAGCATTCATTGAGATTTCAAATATGATACTTGTTCTCACTTTTCTTGATGCCAATGAAATATCAGAAATGCATTGTAGGCACTGAACAAGCCGATTGCCGAATAGTGGATCTGAAACTAAGACAGTTTCCCATGTACGAATCAGCTTACGAACAGAAAGATAGGCAAGTGAGTTCATGTTTCTGTATCGAACAGGAGCTGCGACGGAAAGGAAACGATCGATTCCAATAGAGAGAATGGAGAATGATCCGGCAACCACTCCCATTGCGGGAACGAACTGAAGATGCATGAAAGTTGTGGCCAAAAGTGCGAAAATGATACCATGAACGTGGTGCACATCTGACTGCTCATTGAATCTCCTCTGAATATTTGAAAGAACTGAACGAATGTTCCCAACTGAAATAAGTCTATGCACAATCTGGGCGATAAATCAATGAAGAAATTACCTGGTGTAAGACATCAAATAGGGCGCATGAACCAATCAGAATGTTGCAATGAGATCGCAGAGATCTGAATAATCACAAATCTCGCCATTCGTGTCAACCATTCATACTCGTGTTATTATCTCCTAATAGTTCCGTAGAAACAACGTCTCTTACTTGGATGAAATGGTTATGAGTAGAAGCGTCGAGTTGCCCACAATCCCAGCTGCAGAAAGTGAGGCCAGAATTGCATAGAAGAATTTGGTAGCGGGGATTACCCAGTCTTCCGACATTGATGTCTAACTTGCTGGTGAGAACGAACAAATTGGTGGCTTTAGCCGTTTGATGCGAGCTGGTCACGCTAAAACGTGTGTATTGAGAAAAACGGCGGAAAACAAAATGGGCAGTGGAGATAACATCGAAGTGAAGACTCGGAAATACGTGTGCGAAAAAAACACTTCTGTGAATAGGCGCTAACAAAGAAACCCATTACGGAAGCATGGTAATAACGTTCGGAATTTTATTCAGTGAATGATTCACCAGATGGAAAAAATCCATGTTATTGATGTAGAGGAGGTTGAAGTGCACACTGCTAATGGTAGACTATTAGTGTTAGAGATTGGACTAGAATCACGGAGAGAAGTCCCGGCAATTCTACCACGGAGAGAGCTCAGCATCAATGCGTAGGTAAATGCGCGTACCACTTACCACACAACCACTTTCTCAAAGAGACCGATTAGAATAAAGGCTGACATCAGAGGCGGATATGAGCTCGAAAGACTCATAGTGTATAGGCGAGGGAAAAGCCAAATGAGAAAAATAATTGGGGAATTAGGAGAGAGTAAAATACGATGAACGATGAACGATACTAGCAAATAAATAGGCCGGATGATCAATTAAACGATATTTATTTGCGAAATGTTCTTTGTAATGTACATTGCGTATACAGTTCATATTTTCTCAAATCCAAACGATTCTTAACGTTTCATAATAAGAATTCTGCACAATAGCAGAATGAGAACAATGAATTCAAGGAATCCGAATACGGATAGTCCACAAATTACCCCAGCTAAGCCGCCCAATTGGGAAAGAAACTGAACGAATGACATTGTGTACACTTCCTTGTTCAATTCAGCAACTAGGGATGAGTAGAAGATACTGACTTTCAACTAAAAATATAACAATAACGTCGTACTAGAACCATCTCTACCTGATTTGCATAATTGCTCTCACATTGTGTGACGTTGGCTGCAGATGCACAAGCATACTTCTGAAACTTTGGATGATTTGGATGGTAATGAATCAGAACGAACCGCCTTCCTCAGAGGTCCCTGCGACAACACCACTCCGTAGTCTTCACCGTAGCAAGGAAGCACACAGATACTGCAGCCACCCCAGTCGGATGGATCTCCGTTGTCGCTACGATATGTCTCGACGCATGATTCTGAATGCAGTGAGTTGAGGAAGCCTTGGGGGGAGTCTTACGTCGACTGACATTGCAGAACACTTGATCGTCGGCCTTCGCATAGAGTGGATCAGAACAGTCGCAGAGTTTGGTGACTGCGTATTGATAGCACGAACGGTAGCATGCCTCAAACAGATTTTAATCTCATCAATAAGAAAAGAAGCGAGACCTCCTGCGAGTAAGCATCTCTCTCGTAATAATATGGTTCGACTTCGTTCGCATCTGAGACGCAGGATCCACGAAACTGAATATACTGGTAGCTCGACTGACAATATTATGATCAGATTGTGCGAATATGAAACTCATAAAACCTTAGAGATAGACAGCAAAGCCTCTCCAACAGACTTCGGAGCGTATCCGATGTTCTCGTAGTAAATATCCTCTTCCTACAAATCGTCTGATTCTGATGTCTTACAATATCCGATAAACCTTCCGATGCACATACACATTGATCGATGAATACTCAACGTAAGGTAAGTACTCCTCACTGTCGATCTTCAGAGAGGTTCGGATGCCTGAATTGATAATAACCTACTGCTTGAGCGCGCATGATACACAACCTCCGTGCTCTCCAGGCCTTCTTGCCAGATACGCAAACGTCAAATTCCGATGATTGAAAGTGAAGCAGTTTCCAAGCTGCACATCGTTCCTTTTGAAGAGGTCGACACTGAAAACACAATGTGAGGCAACAACACGCTACATTACCACACTTCATATCGATTTCAGCATCCTCGTAAGCGATCCAATTGAAAATATCGGAAACGTCCCAGCTCAGAGCCATTCGATCGGCCTCGCTCATTGTTGCCAACTGAGTACTAAGAATGTGAAGATGCTCTCAGGAATGTGTTATGCCTGGTAAGTCATAGTAGTACTGAAGTAAACGTCGTTCGAAGCTATTTGCTCGACATACTGAAAGAGAATGAATGTTATCATTCTCATCAGAAGTTCTCACCGGAACAACAGAATTTGGATCCATGGGGGAATACATTTTGATAAGAGTTGTGTAGGAAGTAATTGCTAAATATTATCTTGTTTGGGTGACTTCTTGATTTGGTTTTGCTCACTGAGATCACACAGCGTATTCGTGTAATCTGCAGTGCAAGTGCACGTGAAGGTCGTATTGTCCGGATTCACAGTGCACGTTGCTGCGAGATCCACTCTCTGTAAGAGAATGTAATCGCGTCGATGATAATAACTCACCTGGCATTTAGACAGTATCAGATTCCCTTCAGCATCTGTGTACGGCGCACAAGGAGCTTTGACTGGAATGCGCATTTATCGGAGTCTGAGAAACTAACGAACTCGTCTCGCAGTTGGTTCCTTCATAATTGGCAGTGCAGATACAGGAATAGGAAAGGAAAGCATCAACACATGTGGCTCCATTCAAGCACGGATTAGAATCACACTCATCGATTTCTGAAAGCTTTCATCATCTCTCATATCACTATTCTCATCGACTTGGACGCATGGGTAATGAACATAGAAAAAAAAAATTAAAATTTCCTGTTTCGCATCGATCTCCAGTCCATCCTGCTGTACATTTGCAGGAATAGTCAGTGTATCCCGTGCCCCATCCATTGCCCCAGATCATCTGACTGAACGGCCGCTTCATTCCACGATTGTAATAAATAATGCTCACAAATCGCTGCAAGTGCCTCCATTGACACAGCCATAATCAGTATTGCCCTTGAGTAGCGAGCACATTCGATAGCCTGAGCAAAATACCCTTTTTCCCTGCCAGGAGAGCTCTTTGCTTACTCGAACACGACCCCATATCGTATCCTGCAGTGCACATGCAAGTGTTGTCATCCTGACAGGCCGCTCCGTAGAAGCAGTCTTTGTCGGCTCCAGCGCAGAAGTTCTCCGCTGGAAAAATAATAATGAAAAACCATCAAAAATAGGCTCTTACTCGTGCAATCTGCTCCTCCATAGACGTAAGGACTGGAAGTTGTGCATGTGCAATTATAACCTCGGGGGAGGACTGAGGTTACCTAAAATTGAGTAAGCAATTGTCACCAACATGGAAAAGCTCACTGTGCAAGTGTTGTTGACACCGCAAGGGTTGTAGGTAGTACACGAATTGGAAACTGGAAGAGTTACTTGTTTTCAAAGATAATCTTTACTACAATCAGCACCTGCCGGAGAACAATTTGGCCCGTTGAAGCCAGATTTGCACTGACACTTGTAGAGATTTGATCCTGCGCTCTAAAATTATCTCGATTAAGCACATTTCGATCCATTTTCGAAATGACCAAACAAGTTCTGTTCCCAGAACAAGGATTGGAAGCACAAGCAGAGACGCTCAGATCTGTAATTGCATTCCCTTGTTTGAAGGGAATCTGCTTTTTCCCAATCATCTTACTCGTCTCGCACCACACTCCTGAGTAGCCCGCATTGCAGACACATGAACCCTCAGTGCAATTCATTGGATTGAAGTTCGACAGTTGCTGGAATAATCGAATATTCAACTCAAAAACGACGAGACCCTTACCGTGCAATCTCCGTAGTTCTGACATCCGAATGGAGGATAGTCAGGGTTCAGTTTGAGATACAGAGAAGTTTCAAGGACGGGTAGGAAAAGCGCAAGAAGCACAACGCGATACATTCTCCGTAACAAATTAGGTCCTGTGCCTGTGCTAGCAACATATCTAGGTGGTCCACTCGAATGATTCGATGAACCCTTTCTTCCTTGTCAAGCATCATCACCAAACTTCTGGCTCACTAGAGTTCACTTTGAGTGTTGAAAACAGCACAGTTCAGGAGCAGGCATCGGAAATGGGTCACCTCAGATTCACCTTCAGTCACCATGTTTACTCATGGCATTCTTTCCGTTTACTCACAGAGACCTCGATAAACAAATGAGCATCTACGAAATGTCCGCGACAGAATAATTAAGGGTATTTCAATCGGAGGAGTAGCACATTCTTCTTGCAACAACATTTTGGATTGTCACGTACACTCCAAGTGTATGCAATACAACAATCTCTTGCGAAACCGAAGTGAACAAGGATTATGATTCTCAAACTTAGATTTCACGATGAAAGCCTGACTTTTCCTTCCTTTTCTCCCAACTATTAGCAGTATAAGAATAGACGTACCCGTTTGGTCTTGTGCTTTCATCACATTCAAAGTATGAGGCTGCATAAATTAGCGCTTTGCAATTAATTTTTTGCAATTGTTCCTCTCATCTGCATCTTCTCCTTCTCTCCTCTATCGTCCACTCGTCTATGCGTGAAAGTGAGTGGTACTTCCAAGAAGAAGTGCAGAGAGAAGGAGAGACACTACACTAATATAATTTCCTGCACGAGACAACGAGAAGAGAAACGGAGAGAGAAAAGAGGTCGAAATGCGTCTCAGAGGACTCATTCCTCCTATTATCGTGAACGATTTCCCTCTTCGCCCACTCATCTTTTGTCTTTCAGTGTTGTGTTCGATGGTTACGGTAAGATTCATACATCACTTCATCATTTGATTCTTCATTCTCCCCATCAGTTCCCATAAGCTCCCATTTGATGAGAATTGGCGTCTCGATTCTGAGTTAATTGGACGAAGGAATTAGTAGGGTAGAAGAGAAGACTCGCCATTCAGACGTTTTCCCCTTTCTTCAATTCCCTTTCGCTTCTCATTTCTTGCGTAGGACTTCACTTCACACAATCTGATTTATTTCTGTATCTCTACAGTCTTCTTTCTGATATCAATCCGTCCATCCTCAGAATTCGTCATGGGTCAAATGCTTACTCTATGCAGTCGAAAGAAGAAGGAACCATCGATGGAATTGACCGATGAAGAGATAGCCGCTGTGAGGAATGTGTGGATAAGGTCAGTTGGACTCTTTTTCCCGTTTTCCCAATTTCCACCTCTTTCTGCCCACTCAAATGGAGGGTTTTCAACGTCTCGGAAAACTTCTAACCTATTTATTTTTTAACCTGACGCTACTTCCTTGTAGAGCCAAGACAGAGGACATTGGGAAGAAGATCCTTCAAACGCTGATTGAGAAGAGACCCAAATTCGCCGAGTATTTTGGAATCATCTGTACCAGTGACAAATTGGACCTGGTGTCTCTAAAAGAAAGCAAGGAGTTCCATCTGCAGGTTGGCCAGTATACTCTTTCCGAGAACCACTATGAACTAGACATGTTCGGAGAGGACGATTCTGAGTACCAAATTTTTTTCCAGGCGCATCGAATCCAGAACTTTCTCGACACAGCCGTTGGCTCACTCGGATATTGCCCCGTCTCTTCCATCTATGATATGGCCCATCGAATTGGGCAGATTCACTTCTATCGGTCCGTTTGCTTCCTTGCAATACCTTTCGTTCTTTCGTTCCGTTTTGGAGAAGTGATCTCAATAAATGAGAAAGATGGGACAATATCAATTAACCTTGTCCAGAGGCGTCAACTTCGGTGCGGACAACTGGCTCGTCTTCAAGAGAGTCACTGTCGACCAGGTGGTGATTTATGAAATAAGATTGAAATAATAATCCTAATTTAGGTGACGAAGGGAGTCACTTCGACTCAAGCTTCTCAAGCGAATCTTCTCGAAGGAACGAAGGAACCAGAGGTGGTCGAGCAGCATCCGGTTTGTTTTATTATTGTTATTCCTATTTTCAAAAACTCGTACATCGAGATAGTTCAGATTCTCATCCATTTCAGTTGACGGATATGCAGAATCCCTTCTCTGGAGAGAATTGTCTCGCTCGTCTCGGATGGAATAAATTGATGACTGTGATTGTGAGAGAGATGAAGAGAGGTTTGCTTGATTCTGTTTCCAGATTAATGTTATTTTTTTCATGTTTTCTCGAAGAAGCAATGCGAAACTGCAAGGAAGAAGCCGACCCGACCTATACCGGAGTGTAGACATGTATTTTCTATAACTACCTTTTTGCTCGTTTTTACACACGTTCTCGAACTTTCTCATGTCCAACAAAATGCCCGAAAAAAATTAAACTCATCTATTGTGTATATTTTAGAGGTCTCATAAACAATATCTATGTCGTGCACTCTTTCTTATGTAAAACAAAGGCCACGACATCAAAATAAATACGTCGATGCCAATCGAGAGATTAAAAAATGTGCTAGACGTCAAGACAAGCATTGGAAGAATCTGGGATGAAATTGCCCGGTTAGAGTGCCGGGGGGTATTATAAGTGCTCACATGGATGCAAATACAGGTGAAACTGGAAATTTTATCAGCGCCTGAGAGGATCAGTGCGATATTCGGAACGTGAACGATCTGAATTGGGTTCACCGATGCTGCTTCAGAGTTTAATACTAACCATGTGAAAAACATCAGAGAGCGCACAGAATGCAGTACAAACATTATACGTGCTTTGAAGTAACCTCAAGAATATTTCAAATCACAAATGCTGTTGAGAATGACTTACTTCGTGTTGCTGCGACGATAAGAACGTTGCAAATAATTCCGATTGTAATTATAATGAAGAGTGTCGCTATGACGAATATCGCTTCGTCAATCGAAATCGCCGCTGAAAATGTGAATATGAATGCTCGTTTGATTCTTCACCTCTGAATCGCATGAGAATCTGTATACCGATTATCAATGTAAATTCTCTGGAGTTCAACAGTACCTGAGAACTTTCTAATTCAAACTGTTTTCTTTGTGTGATCTTATGATGATTTGGCCTTGTTTCATAGATGCGCAACAATGGACAGACATCATTCCATGGGAGCAGAAGACTCGTGTTCTCTCTTCTCAGAATCCCCATTCAGTGTGAGTAGAGAAGTGAAAGCCCCTCGTGCAATTCTCTGAGTCGAACGCGTCAGTTCAACGATGGAATTCGAAGTGTACAATGTCGCGATGGCGTATTGTAATTACTGTACAGGTGAGCACTTTGCTATTTCTTTTGCTGTTATCTTCTCTGAATTCACAGGAATATCAGTTCTTGCAACAGCTTTCGCTTTATCATTTTTCTGGATTTGCCAAACGCGACAAGTGAACATCTACAGGCTGGTATTTATCCTTATTCAGGATAATAAACTAACTTCAGGCGCTACATCTTCGTTTACATTCTTAGTAATCTAGTCGATGCCATCGTGTGCAACGTCACTTACGTTGTCCGTTCAACTTTCGTTACTTTATCCAAAAATACTTTGACTCCAGACCACATTTGGATGGGACAATTCATTGGTGATATTTGCTGATGGGTACTTTGGCGGTCCTCGAGCTATTGGATTTCACATGATTGTTTCCTCTACTCCAGCTGCGATTCTGGGATTGCTCAACTTCTATCGATACGCTCAAGTCACCAAGTGAACAATCCATTCATTGGAGAACTTAACACTGAATCATTACAGTTTCACTCGCTTCGAATTTCTCTCTTCTTCCTTCAGCATCATTTACTGTTCATTCTGGCTGAGTGTCAATGCTCTTTTCCATTACACTGTAGCCACAATTCTCTTTCAAACTGATGGAGATGCGATTGATCAAACGGCAGATCTCTTTCATTGGGTGAGACATCATCAAATCAGAGTGATGTTTCGCGTAGTTGCTCGAGATATTCGCTCACAATGAAACATCTCAGATTCTTGAGAAGGGACGAGACTACGGATTCGAGCAATGCATAGGGACGTATTGGGTGAGATACTAGATGTAGTCATCATTGAACCTACGTCACAGATGGATGGAACATTCCGTAATGGGAAGTGGAAACCGATAACCGGACTGGGACTTCTGTACTTTTCGTTTATATCGGCAATGTTGGTGAATGTGTACATCACATACAAAATTAAGGAGACACAACGGTAAAAGCCATACGGTTTGATGCGAGAACTTATTGTTATTTCAGGTCTAAGTATAGTAACCAGGCCAGTCCAGTATCACAAGCTCGGTATGAACCTCTTCATGATCTCATGCTTTGGTCTCAGGTAAGTTAACCATACAGTTTTCCTAAACCACAGGAGAAGCTATTCCAGCTAGCCATCGTGAGCATCACAGTTTCCCTTCCTCGATTGATCATCGCTTTGATTCCATTTGTTCACGAATCAAATAGAGGAGAATCCGATGCTTACTTCACTTTTTTCGCTATGTTCTCAGTTCCATTGAGACCAATTCTAACGAATCTCACCGTAATCTTTGTAGTCAGAGTAAGGAAGTAACCATACGTGCCATCGTGAATGTGTTCTTTGAGGATATTCGAAAACACGTCCGGGGTTGCATGCGAAGATTCCGTTCCCCGAGCAACGCGGTTCATGTCTCAGTGGATAGCATCCTTCATTGATATTCCCTAAGCCTATCCCGGGATGGGAAAGAGAGGGAAGATATTACATGTTCATAAAGCCAAATTTATCGATGATTTTGTGACTGAGCTTCAATAAAAGTATCCGTGATTTTGTACTTGCTGATTCATTTCGAATATGCATTGTCGCATTTTCCTCGTCTAACCTTTGAAGTTCCCTTACTCATCCTTCCCTGATTTCGCTCAGATAACTTCATAAGTCATATAAACACGTGAATAATATGACTATCTTCGATATTTCGTCGTATTTCATACTTGGATGTACACGTGAGTTCATTCGCGAGACGAGAATGGTGTAGGAGTCTGTCCTTTCAAGTGATATCCGCCGTTACTACTGTTCCGATTGTCGTCGGTATTCTCAATCAAGCGACTTACAATCACAGTTTCAAGTACTACAGGTTACATTTTGCAATTTGAATTTGTGTTACCCCTCACTTCGTTTAACAGATTCTATCTGCTCGCATATGCCATCAACAACTGTCTCGATTCCGTCGTTTATCAGCTCACTCAAGTGGTGAGAGCTGCTTTTGGTTAGGTAACTATAGGGGGTTCTCCTATTCAGTTCTCGGTAGTCACTCGGAACACTTTTGTGTTGATGGCGACTGGAATCTTCGATGGACCGAGAGCAATCGGAATTCATTTGATTGTCAATCAGCAGACTTTCATTCTCATCTCATTCCTCTACAGTTTCAGATTCTGTCAGATGTGCAGGTGACATTTATTATTTGTATTAGTCAAAAATAATGCATTTCAGTCCAAATCTGCACGGAATGCTCATCCAGAAGTCTGCTATCGTCTATCATTCCTTCTGGATTGCAGTGAACGCCCTTCTCACATACGCAATTCCTGCTCTTTTCTTCCTACCTGACGCTGATTCCATCCTACAAATTACCCCTTTTCTAACCAATGTGAGTCCTCTATGGAAATCGCTGTATTTCAGCCCAATCCAGATGCTTCGAATTCCTCGAGATTCTGGATACGGTATGACCATTGGGACTTACTGGGTTAGTCACATGCAACTTCAACACCAAAACTAGAGATCAACGTCCAATTCTAGGCCTCAGACACCTTTGTTGACCCTAAGCCGAAGCCTATTCTCGGCCTCGGAATTCTCTACTTCCTCACGTTCATGAACACATTCTGGGCACTCTTCTTCACATACAAGATCATGAAAACACTGAGGTTAACAAGATCGAAGAACTTTATTCGACGATTCAAAATCGCTGAACCATAGGCTGCAACTCAATTTTCAGATCAAAGTATCACAGTTACAGTTCGAAGAATTGCGTGCTACATAAACAGCATTTGCTCAGTCTCTGGATTCAGGTATTTGGAAGCATAAAAAGGGAAAACCTCGTTCATTTCAGTTCGTGATCGCCTTTGTCCCTCTCGTAATATTCCGTCTCGGATGGGCGACTGTTCCTCTCTTCTCTCGCGTCTTCTACTACAACTTCCTCAACTTCGCTTTCGGCTACTCTGTTCTCTATGGTCTTCCACTCCGTCCTCTGATCGCGAATATTGCACTGCTGCTCACTGTCAAGGTTCGTCTGTCTGTCGGTCTGTGTTCGAAGGAGGGTGGATATTCAGGAGATCCGAGTTGGTCTCATGCGCTTCTTCGGATATAAGCAGCGAATGAACGTGCAGTCTACAGAGAATAGTCAAGCATGAAGAGAATACTTCAAATGGGCCTCCTTTATCCCTCTTGCGCTGGATTACCGATATTTTCAATAGAAGTTTCTTCTGTTTTCTCATTCCACAAAGTCACCATTCACAACTATACATTTTACTTCTGATGATGCTATTCGTAACTCGATAAACTACAATCTATACAATTCAATCGTTCTCAGATCAAACAACGTGGATTATAGCTTGTAGATCGTCACTCGCACTCAATCGACGTCATCGAGAGATAAGAAGCTTCTCGTCCCACAATCTTCCAGTTTCTCTCCTCCTCTCCCTTGTGCAATCCTCTGCTATCTCGTAGCCAAAGTGCAGCCTCCGTCTCAAAATCGTAGATTTTCACTTCTGTGCACTTTCCAATCTTCGTGCCACGTAATCTATTTGCTCCGTCTGTCGAAGCATCGAAGCACCTTGACAACCATCTCGGCCTCTAAATGAGAAGAGACCACAGGGTTCACTCCTCCCTTCTTTCTCTCTCTCTTCCTCCAACTCGTGAGACGTGGGTGCGATAACAGTGCGTAGAGAGGAGAAGGAAGAGGAGAAAGAGGGCGAAGAAAGGGAGAGGGGCCCTCTCTTTCCTCCACTCTCCTCTCTCTCTATCTATCTCTACCCTCCATCTGCACACTCTCCTCTTTCTTCTCTCTCTCTCTTCTCGACCATCAGAGAAGCACACATCTCGATCACACCGTCCTCCATTCTTCTCCAGTTTAAGCCCAGCAACTTTTAAACGTGGCATCGCATCCTTTTTCATTCAAATTGAAGCGATTCTCGTGGTTTTGAGCGTAAACAGCCTGAGTGGTTCACGAGTTTCATGAGTCTATTCGCGATCCCTTCGCAGCATTTCTAGTGCTTCTCAATTTTCGCTCGTTGAACCAGAAGCCATCCCTTGTTGGCTTCCTGTGCCTTCTAGTCTTTTCACGTTGGCGCCGATGTCTTCATTTATCAGATTGTGCTTGAAACTTGCCACTTTTAGCTTGGACGTTTCTCGATCTTTCAATCGCGTCACCTCTTTCTCTCTCTCTCTGTCCGATCTCTGCTCAATGTCATCGACTAATTTGCAGGGAATGGGAAAACGCAAGCGACCACTAAAAGAGGTCCGTTATTGATCAATCTTTGCTATTGGTTTGTACTTATTCCGTCTTGTCAAAATTGTTTTGTTTCAGCGCCAGGAGTGTCCATCCTCATGCGTTGCTTGCAGCTCTGCGGCAACTGGATATCATTATGAAGTGGGAAATTCTAAGCTTTCATCTTTCATTGAAGTATCGTGGGAATAAGAAAGAAAGCAGCACTCTAACTCACATTCGTTTTTCAAAGATTTTTATGGAATATGTTTGCTAGATAAGTTACATGAAGGACTTTCCCCTTCTAACCACTGTAATTCCATAATTCACAGGCTCCCTCATGCACCTCATGCAAGACTTTCTTCCGTCGAACTGTCCTCCAAGAGAAATTGTATCCCAGCTGCCTAAAGAATGGAGCATGCACGAAGGATGGTGAGTACGCAAGCACCCACTATGATCAGGATCGATCAATCCAGCAACTAGCGACGACCCAGATAAGAATCAGTACTGTCTTTGGGAAAGCAGAGGAATCTTAGGGGAAAGTCCTTGAACCTCAACTGATCTGTCAAGAGAACTGAAGGAGGTTCAAATCCGAACTACGATTCGTCTCTTCAGAATCCATCCATCCATGCTGCGCTTGTCGATTCGAGAAATGTGTGAAGGGAGGAATGAACCCACTTCTCATCGTCAGTCTCAAGAATCCCGAAGACAATCCAATAGTTAAGAAACTATTCGGAGTACGTGCAATTGACGTGAATGAAGTGAGTCTCTATTTCTTTTTTGAGTCTATGAAGTTGAATGAGGTAGAATACGCCCATTCTCAGCCATCCACTTCAAGAAGTCCTATCGAAGTGAAGCCATTTGATCTCGTAGTCATGTCGACGAAAAGAGTAAGTCTTTGATCTCTCTGTGACTAATCATATTCCGCTTGCACAGGCATTTCCATCAGTAATCGAGTGCCAAATAGATCGGTTGATAGGAGGATTGCTCCATCTTGAGAAGGCCCACTACCGATTACGGTAAGATTGATTGTGTCCGTGCAACGAATTGATTTCTTCAGACACTCGTCATTCAATGCTACTCCTAAAGATGGCTATAGGCTGGATACGATTATTCAAAGTAGATCCATTTTGAGCATTACATACCAGGTTAGAGCATTTCAAGCTATCAATCCGACCAACGTTCAATGTTGCATCCTTCAGGACAACCTTCCAGCTCCCTGCGACCCTGAAACTGGATTCCAAAATCATGCACCTCCAGGAGAAGTGAGTAATTCTTTGAGGTTGTGCCAACAAGTTTTGAGTTGCAGAAAACAACGTGGCGAAAGTTATGGCCCTTCGTTGATCTTTTCCTTGCAATTGAGTACATGAAAACGTTCGAGTTCTTCCACTATCTCTCACATGACGACAAGGTTTGCCTCCTCTCAAGAACAATTTCACTAACAAACTCTCCAGAAAGCGTTAATTCGCCATGTCTCAATCATGTGTGCCCACTTAACTCTTGCCTATTTCTCATACGAAAATAAAAGTGATGTCACAGTCCATCCAGATGGGTCGAGTCCTCACAATGGAAACATTCCGAAGTGAGTTCTGTCCAGAGGGCGAAAAGGAAACCAACATTGCAGAGAGAATAAACACGAGCGAATGTTGCACCACGGCATCATCCAGATCCTCCGCCATCTTGAGTTGGACAAGAAGGAATACGTACTCCTCAAGGCACTCATCGTGTGCAATCCAGGTCAGAAAGATCGTTTGACTTGCGCCCGATTAACTAGAAAGTGATGTCTGACGAGTGATAGATGATCACTGCAGCGATCGAAGATCTCTCTATTTCTGACAAAGAAGAGTTAGAGAACGAGAGGTTGAAATACTCGAAATCACTGATGTCCTACGTGATGTATCGAAGAGGACATGAAAAGGTGCGAATAAATACCGAGCAGACCAAAATTGAATGCGAAAATTGAATGCGAAAACATTCAGGGACCAGCTGCTTACACTGCAATGATAGCCGTGATCGATACGCTCACGCATTTCATGAAGCAGCATAAGGTTTGGCCAAGTTTGTATTCTGCATCTAAGAAGAATGTTTATTCAGAACTGGTGGATTCTCAATCAAGCACTTCGATACACACCTGGTCAAAATGTTCCAGATTCACTTTTTAGTGACATATTTTTACACTGAGTGCATTTCCGTTGTTCCTTTCAGGTTATTAGACAATTACGAGTTCCTTTTCTGTTGTGTCATAAAATATCTTGCCCAGCTCAAGTAAACAATCGTGAACGAATTCTTCCGATTATCAACGAGACAACGTTATTGTTCTTTCAAACTCGCTTGGCTTTAGTCGAAGGATGAAAAAGGATGAAACCACAAACTTTAAACTCCATATTCCTCTCTCCGCTCTTTTCATGGACCAATTCTGTCAGATTTAGTACTCTCACTCTAGTTCCTCTTTAGATAGTATAAGCGAAACATCACTTTGGAATTCCATGTTGATCTCATTGCGCACTACTATCAAGTTCATCGGGATCATTTCGCATATTCAGTCTTAGCGTCTCTTCCTCTCTAATTCACCTCCTGACAACCGACCCTCCATGGGTTCACTCTAGTCTACTCATCAACTAGCAACGTGGAGGGATTATCGCGAAACAGAGAAAGAGAGAAAGAGAAGAGAGAGGTCATTAGGTGAGAGAAGGTAGAGAGGAAGGAGGATTTATGAAGTGCTCTCTTCTCTCTCGTCTCTCCCTATCTCCCCTCTCCATCTATCTCTCCATCCACAGGTGCATCCCTTCGTTCTCTGACCCTCAAGCACATCACGTAGATCATTGTCTGCGATTAACTGTGCATTCTTGCTTATTTTTGTTCAGATTTTCCTTCTTGTTTTCGGCTTCTTTTATCATTAAAAAAGAGCGAATTTCGAAAATTTAAAATGGCGAAATGCGATGGGCAGATATCGCGTGGTCCAACCTACGCTTTGAATGATTTATTTTGTTCCGCTATGTGCTTAGTTGGCCCTCTATGATCTCTTACACAGGCTTCCAAATTCGGTGAGAAGCCATTCTACTGATGGCCATTTCCGTGCCTTTCGTTCTGATTGGAGCAGATATCGTTAAGTCGCGTGAATAGATCTCCGATGCTTGAGAGAACTCCATGATCTCTCCTCTCCTCTCATATTTGCCGTCCGTTTCTCTCGTCTCGTGGTGTTTTCAAACGCGCCTATCTCGCCGTATATATCTAAACCTTGCTGTTTTGCAGGCGAAATGGCCAAGCGAAAGCGTGCGCAGAAAGAGGTGAGCAAAGTAACTATCAAACGTATCTTCAGCGTATCTTCAGAGACAATCCTGTCCTTCTTCGTGTGTTGCATGCGATGCCGCGGCAACTGGATTCCACTACGAAGTGAGCCTTTTGATTGATGTTCGACCATGTTGGTCCGTAGTATTTCAATCATCGATTCGATGTTGAAAGTAGAATTTCCATCCTTCACAGGCCCCCTCATGCACCTCCTGTAAGACTTTCTTCCGTCGAACGGTTCTCATGGAGAGAGTCTACACAAAATGCTTCAAGGACGATATGTGTTTCAGAGATGGTGCGTCCTATTTTGCACATGCAAAAATTTTACTATTTTCTGAAAATGAGCTTCTTCTCAGATTCACTCCCTCCTTGCCGTGCGTGTCGATTCGAACGATGCGTTAGAGCAGGAATGAATCCTCTCCTCATCATCTGCATCAAGAACCCTGAAACGAATCCAGTGATTCAGAGAATCTTTCAATTTCACAGAACAGATAGTTCAGAAGTAAGTTTATTCAAGACGTAAAATATAATTGTGCGATCCTAAAAACGTCAAAAACATTTTTTTTTCAGCCCTCTACCTCCTCGGGAAGCGGTGGTTCCAGTCCTCTAGAAATTGCGATTATGCCGAAACGAGTGAGTTCGTCCATGTTTATCTGGCAATAATTCGCCCATGCAGGTCGATAATCCATCAGTTCTCGAATGCACAATTGATCGAATCATCGGCGGTCTTCTCTTTCTTGAAAAGGCGCATCAACACTTGCGGTGAGTATTTCTTGAGAAAGTTCTCCAACAAGTGGTTCAGGGCATCGAAAATCAGTCCACTGTTGGTGCATGGATACCGACTAGATTCTGTGATTAGCAGTCGCTCGTTATTGAACACTTCGCTCCAGGTATATTATACTGTTGAATCAATTTTGTGAAATCGTAGAATCACGAGCTTGAATATTGATTATCTCTTTGCAGGAATCTCATTCTCCTCCATTCAATCCCGATTTTCATGAGAATAGGCCACCGGTAAGCACGATTACTGCTAAACCCGGGTTAATCTGGATTACTCCTTTCAAAGTACAAACTGTAGATGCCAATGATGCCAACTGCGAAGAAATATTGGCCATACGCGGATCTTCTCTTTTCCATCGAATATTTGAAGACATTCGACTTCTTCCACTATTTGTCACATGAGGATAAGGTTTGAGTGTTTTACTGTTTCATTTCAACTTGCGAAAGTTTCAGAGGGCATTAATACGGCATGTTTCTGTTATGTGCGCCCATCTAACTCTTGCCTTCTTCTCATACGAGAATAAGAGTGAAGTGACACTCCATCCAGACGGGACTCGACCGCATAATGGATGCGTTCCCGTGTAAGAGATTCTAATTCTCATTCCTCTATTTTAGTCAAGATTGCAGAGAAAAGACGAACGAGTGGCAACTTCATCACGGAATCATTCAAATTCTTCGCCTTCTCGAAATGGACAAGAAGGAATACGTCCTTCTAAAGGCACTTATCGTGTGCAATCCAGGCACGATTTTCTTAAATAGACCTCTGATGTAGCGAATCGCCCTATATATAGGGGAGTTTCGATATTTTCTCGTCCGAACGATCTGGAGATTTTGATTCGATTAGCGAAAGCAATAAAGGAGAGAGGGGAGAGTTGATCCAATTAGGGAGAGGGAGAGGGGAGGGGAGAATGATTTCATTCGTGGCCGTGCACGTCGCGCGGAGCGGTCGGCGCGCCCCCGAAGGGGGCAAGCCGCGGCGGAGCGCGAAGGGGGCGAGCGTAGCGAGGCCCAGCCCGCGGCAGGCGCCCCCGGAGGGCGCAGCTTCCGCAGGAAGCTAGTCGCC
>LS496369.1:7282-26152 GCA_900490845.1 Pristionchus japonicus | reverse complement strand
GGGGAGAGTTGATCCAATTAGGGAGAGGGAGAGGGGAGGGGAGAATGATTTCATTCGTGGCCGTGCACGTCGCGCGGAGCGGTCGGCGCGCCCCCGAAGGGGGCAAGCCGCGGCGGAGCGCGAAGGGGGCGAGCGTAGCGAGGCCCAGCCCGCGGCAGGCGCCCCCGGAGGGCGCAGCTTCCGCAGGAAGCTAGTCGCCTATAACTAGAGGAGTTTTGATATTTTTTCGTACGCGCGTTTTGGCGATTTTGATTCGATTAGCGAAAAGCAATAAAGGAGAGAGGGAGAGGTGATCCAATTAGGGAGAGGGAGAGGGGGAGGGGAGGGAGAATCATTTCATTCGTGGCCGTGCACGTCGCGCGGAGCGGTCGGCGCGCCCCCGAAGGGGGCAAGCCGCGGCGGAGCGCGAAGGGGTCGAGCGTAGCGAGACCCAGCCCGCGGCAGGCGCCCCCGGAGGGCGCAGCTTCCGCAGGAAGCTAGTCAATATTGATAAAACAACACAAATGTCTATTTCCATTTCAGCTATCGAAGATCTCTCTTGTTCTCACAAAAGTGAACTAGAGAAGGAACGGTTGAAGTACTCGAGGTCTCTGATGTCGTATGTAATGTCTAGACGAGGTCATGAGAAGGTATTTATAAATTGTGAATCGACGAATGTTTGAAATTGTTCAGGGTCCACCTGCACTCTCTGCACTGTTGGCTATTATCGATACACTGACGCATCTAATGAAGAAACACAAGGTATTTCGATTTGCATGTCGCCAAGGGCATGCAAAGTGTTCGTTTTCTTTCATTTGCAACTCAATTCTACATTTTTTGCAATAGTTTTGTGGAATAAGCGTACCTATTTCCAGAATTGGCACATTCTCATGCAAGCTATGAAGTACAAACCAGGAACTATCCAGGAACCAACTCTATTCAACGATGTTTACGGCTATTGAGTGGTTGTGTCATCTCATTTATCACTACTGGTTATTTAGTGCTCTGATCTCTTGACCTAGGGTAATTGTATGTAATTATGTCATAAATTCACTCGAGATTTGGTCATGATCCAAATCACAGGTTGTTGTGAAAAAAACGAAAAAAAAACTTTTTTTGACATCACTGAAATCTACCTACTCCAAAGAAAAGCTAAAGCAGGAAGTCATGCCATGCAAATCTGAAACATCAGACATCTCGGGAGGTTTTACAGCTATGTGAAGTTGGATCGTTATCCGACGTTGAAAGAAGGCGATACATCACAGATCTCGCCCGATCCACTCTCTCGATTGAATCCCTCTTTCCGTTTCACAGTTATCCGTGTGAAATTGTAGTTGTGAAACATCGACCTTCTCTCTGCGAATCTATGATCGTTTTCATCTGCGTTTTCTTAGATTCTAGCCCTAGCAAGTCCATCGCACTCTAAATGGAAATGGCCATTGAAGCACCTTGGCAACCCTCGAGACGTCTGCCTCCAGAGATTAAATCCTCTCTCGAGTGCACTGAGAGTGCAGTGGAGAGAAGAGGGAGTGAGAGAGAGGGAGGAAGGAGAGATAGAAGGGAGAGATAATAGAGACGGGAAGGGAAAAGAGACAGAGATCTCTCTCACCTCTCTCTATCCAACGTGCGTTGCTCTCTTTGGTCGACCATCCCGCAGAAATATCGATCTTTTTCTTCGTTTTCGTGTTTTTCGATCCATTTCCTTACCACAAAGCTTGCAAAGAACATCTTCTGTTCTCACTAGATACTTATCGTATTTCTTCTTCTTTTTGTTAGCGTTTACTAAAATAATGACCCGACGTTCCCCGTCTTAGTGATTTGGGGCTTCTTCTGTTTTGTTGGTCACGATGTTGCCTACTTTGTAAGGGTTTCTGAGTGCACCAGCAATATTCATCACAACTATTTGCACTTTCACTAAATTCTCCGTTTTCTCGACTTCCACTCCCTCGTTAACCAATTAATTAACTCCTATAGCGGAATTCAACTTGTATACGAGAGATTCATCTGAATGCCGAGAATGAAAAGAGTGCGGAAAGAGGTTAGTGAGTATTTATGAATAGACCTCATTCATGAAGTATTAAACTGCAGCCTCAATCTTGTCCAGCTTCCTGCATTGCCTGCGGAGTGGCGGCCACGGGATACCACTATGAGGTGAATGAGTTATACTTGAATGCCCCCTTGTCGAGAAAACGACTAGACATCGCTGATCAAGCTTCTCTTTTGTTAATCTATCAAGCGATCAATAATATTGAAACGAAGATTCTTCTAATGGCAGGCTCCATCATGCATTCCCTGCAAAACCTTCTTCCGTCGTACTGTTCTCGAGGAAAGACAGTATATCGAATGCCTCAAGGATGGAATGTGCGCCAAAGATGGTTAGTGAAGCGATCCAATTGTTTGCCCAGATCGGTGAGACCAAGATCATTGGTCAGGATCACGTCTGCAGAAGAACAATCACCTATGCGAGATATGTCCTAAAAATTTGCGTTTTGAAATTCCGAACTTCCACGAGCGCATTTTGTTTCCAACTAATGTCAATTCACAAAACACTTCAGAATCCATTCGTCCATGTCGCGCTTGTCGCTTCATAAGACTTGTGAAAGGAGGAATGAATCCACTTCTCATTCACAATCTCGTTAACCCGGAATCGAATGTTATTGTGAAGAAAATCTTCCAGAGAACTGAAACGGATTGTTCGGAGGTTATTTCTCTCACTTCAACTCCACACCACCAACTTATTAATTATGGCAAAAGTATTTATTTGAGAATTTCAGGCATCTACATCAAGCTCTTCTTCCGAGTGCAGTCCTCGTGCAATTATCCAGTTTAGCCACGTAAGAGAAAGGCTTCTGCTACAGATAGACTCTTTGTCAATCCAGACTTCGCCATCTGTGATCGAATGTCAGATTGGTCGATTGATAGGAGGGCTACTACACCTTGAGAAAGCGCAGCGATGCGTGCGGTACGATTGTACGCTCTTCGAAGAGATTAGATTGTCATATTCAGTGAGTCCGCATTCGCCCCTTCACTGAAACACGGATACAGACTCGACAGTGTAATTTGTGGTCATTCAATTCTGAGTTCCACGAAGGTATGATTACAATATCACATTTTCACGCAGAATCAAATATTGATCGTGAGCCTTTAAGAGATCTCCGTCTCATTTCACAACTAAAGAAGACATTATTGTGAGTTTTCTCTATTTTCTGCATAATACATCTGCTTCAGATGCCAAACACACCAGGGGCAACTAAATTTTGGCCCTTCGTCGATCTTCTCTTGTCTATTGAGTACATGAAGACTTTCGAGTTCTTCCACCGTCTTTTACACGATGACAAGGTTCGCCGCTCGGTTCAAGATTACTTCACTAGCGTGTATTTCAGAAGGCCCTGGTTCGTCATGTCTCTGTGATGTGCTATCATCTCTCACTTGCCTACTTCTCGTATGAGAGTAAAAGTGATATCACTTATCATCCAGACGGTTCGGTTCCTTATAGTGGGCGTGTATCGGAGTGAGTCACGAATGCATTTATTGCCATACAAAAAAACGGTGACTAGTTTCAGAGGTCTAAAACACGAAACTCAATTGCACCACGGTATCATTCAAATTCTACGACTTCTTGATTTGGACAAGAAGGAATACGTCCTTCTCAAGGCACTTATCGTGTGCAATCCAGGTTGGTGAATAACAACACTTATCTTTGATAGAAAATATGGATATAAAAACTCTACTTTTACAGCTATCGAAGATCTCTGCTTTTCATACAAAGCTGAACTAGAGAAGGAGAGAATGAAGTACTCGAATTCGTTGATGTCCTACGTACTGTCTCGTCGGGGGCATCAAAAGGTTTCAACCTGCGAAATATTTGTTAGAGCCTCTCTGTTCAGGGTCCAGCAGCTTTCACAGCGATAATGGCTTTAGTCGACACTCTTTCGCATCTAATGAAGGACCACAAGGTAGAATTCGTTTGACCCAACCGTTATTATAGGCAAAGTTATACAGATGAAACATTTCTCTTCCAGAACTGGTTCATTCTACGCCAAGCAACGAACCACAAGCTAGGATCGATGCATACTCCGAATCTGCTAACCGACGTCTTTTTTCATTAAATATCATCTCTTCGATTCCACCATTCATGCCGATCTCACTCCTAGCACGGGTCACTCTCATTCTCTACAGTCATAAATCTTTTCTCATGGAAAGAAGCGATGCAAAACAGTCGGATGTAATACACTAAATTACCTGCAATAAACGATGATTGCCAAACAGAAGAGATCTGAACGGGAACTATCTGTACCTGTGGTATGAGTAGAAGGGAAGAAGTAGTCTGTGAACCGGAGCTATCAAGTGACAAGGATGGTAGTCTCTAAATGGGATTTCATGGTTGACTGATTCCTCCATATCATTGACCCCATTCGTCCTTTATCTTCTTGCCCTCTTCCTTCTTCCGATCTTTCAAGAGTAACGACTCTCTATCACCTCTAAGGAACTCTTGTCTCTTCTTCCTTTCCTTCCCTTTTGCCTGAGAGCAAGTTCTCGTTCCTTCTCATTTTGCTCTCCTCACTCCCTCTTTCTATCTTTGTCAACTCTCCATTTCGCGCCCTTTGATTGGCTACTCTTCTCTTTGATCGGCACTTCTACCAGCCGATTTCCATTCACTTTCGTTGATGGAGTCAAAATTGTTGCTTCTGCGAGCGTGAATTCACAGTAACAATCTATAGTAACTGTAATGATTCTGCCGAAACACTCTTTCTCGATCGTCTTATTGACGCATCGCCTCTCTCGCTGTTTACGATTATTGCCCTCGATACTCCTCTTGTCATATCTCGAGATACTTCCCTGCTTTCCATATTCTCACTTTCTCTATCATAACTTCCAGTCACATGCTCAAGAATCTACGATGCATTTCGATCTTGCTCATACTCGTTGCTTTTGTTGCTGCATCACCTCCCCAACGACAGAATGAAACAGCGAAGCTTGCTAGCTCACCCAAATCGAACGCTGAAAGGGATCTGATTGATGAGTCAAACGAAACGAGAGTGAAGGTTCGCTAATCACTCGCTTTCTCTCGTTACAACTGTCATTCCAGATGGTCCAATTCAAATGGGATTCTGTCGAGAAAATCTATGTTGTTGCCCTGTGGTTGTTCGCTGCAACTGTGTTCAAATTAGGTGAGATCCTCGAAATTTTAGTAATATCGCAAATTTCCTTTCCAGTGTTCAACAACAAATCTTTCACACGTTTCTTTCCCGAATCGTCTCTTTTGATCATCGTTGGATTGATCATCGGCTACATTCTAGTGGTAAAAACGATCGTTCTTTGCGTGCGATGGAATTATCTTGCAGATCTCAAATGTGGACCATCTCCAATTCACCCTGGATGGGCATGCATTCTTCTTGTACCTCCTTCCACCCATTATTTTTGACGCAGGTGAGGTTTTCATCGGTTTCTAGCTAAAGAAAGATGATCAGGCTACTTCATGCCTAACCGTGCATTTTTCCGCAATTGGGATTCCATCCTCGTATTCGCTGTTGTGGGAACGATCTTCAACACTCTCACTATTGGTATCGTGCGCATCTTCGGTCCTCTAATCACTAGATGCTTAGGTGGAAGCCTTCTCGCCCTCTCCTACAGCGGTCTCTTCACTGTGCCTTTCACTGCTTGCGAGGTGAACATTTCGCTCTTTTCTGCATATTGGCCTCTATCACTCTAACCCTCCTCTTTCCGATCAGATTCTCCTCTTCTCTTCTCTCATCTCAGCAGTCGATCCAGTCGCAGTGATCGCTGTCTTCGAGGAGATTCACGTCAATGACTTCATCTTCGTCAATGTATTCGGAGAAGCTCTCTTCAACGATGGAGTCACCGTCGTTCTCTACGAGTTGTTCAAGCAGTTCTCGGCCGTGGACAGAATCCTCCCGATCGATGTCGCTGCCGGTGAGCGATTCGAGCATGCTTCTAAGCTCAGTTACCGTTTCTAAAATGTGCACCGACAGAAAAAAGAGTAATTTCCAGGCACCGGATCCTTCTTCATGGTAGCCGTGGGTGGATTGGTTATCGGCCTGCTCTTTGCTGTTTTCGTCGCTCTCCTCACAAAGTTAGTTATATTCTCATTCACATTCCCGACGATGATGCGTCTTCCTTCAGGCACTCACACGAAGCAGTTGTCCTCGCTCCAGTCTTCATCTTCCTCGTTCCATATCTCGGATATCTCACTGCAGAAATGCTTTCACTTTCTCCCATCATTGCGTAAGAGCTGCTTACTCATGTATTCTTCAGCTGCTTTTCAAAAGTGATATCGTAGTGGATTGAATCTCCTAGCTAATGATTCATTCTAGGATATCGGCAGGAGGCAAATGCAACTTTGAAATGTTCCTCACTGACTCACCTTCTAACTCAAAGGCAATAACTTTGCAGGATCGCGGTGTGTGGAATGGCGATGAAGCAGTATGTGAAGGGGAATGTCACTGCGACGGCAGCCAATTCTGTCAAATACTTCACTAAGATTCTCGCCCAGTCTTCTGAGACTGCGATTTTCATGTTTCTCGGATTGTCAACGATTGCATTCGGGCACAAGTGAGGGCTTTGATTTAGTTCAAGTGATTTTGTTGAGTTCGTTTCGTCGTTCATTCCACCTGAAACAGCCACTCAGATGGGATACTCTGTTCGTCGTTGCAACCATCTCCTTCTGTATTCTCTTCCGAACAGTGGGAGTCGTCGCTCAGTGTTTCCTCCTGAACAAATTCAGAGGGAAGAAGTTCACCAAGGTAACTCAACTCTACCACTGATCCTCCACTAATGATCGTCCAGGTCGATCAATTCATCCTCTCCTATGGTGGCCTTCGAGGTGCAATCGCTTATGGTCTGGCAGTATCCATGCCCGATTCGATCCCTGCCAAGCAGATGTTCGTCACGACGACCATTGCTGTCATCTTCTTCACTGTTTTCCTCCAGGTGAACGTTTTTATGGTGCTCTTGTCAAATAGCCATTACAGGGTTCGACGATCCGACCGCTCGTCAACTTCCTCGAGATCGAACTGAAGAAGGAGACGCAGATGACAATGGCAGAGAGTGTGTACTCAAAGGTGAGCAACACTTCCATTATGAGAGCATCTGTAAAAATAACCTTGTGGTTTGTTTATCGCCCAAATGGAACTTGCTGATCACAAAACAGAAATCCTCGACCACCTCGACCTTTCTAATCACAATCAAAACAATTGATGGCATTCGGCCGAAGATTGCCGCTCTATTTCAGTACTCTGACTACATCATCTCTGGCATCGAAGACATCGCTGGCCAGAAGGGACACTCATCTCTGGCCAATGAGTGAGCTCTTTCAATTGAGTGTTTCGATCAATATTTTTTTCAAGTTTCGAACGGTTCAACAACAAGGTGTTGTGTCCTCTCTTGATGCGTGACCACGCACGCACTGCTAATTTTGATGCAACGAAGATCGTTCGAGCCTATGCCAAGATCATTCTCGCAGAAGCAATGGTGGAGACTACAGCGCCTTCCAGGTACGATGTTTACTTGTGAACGAATTTCTAAACAACGCTGAATTTCAGAAAAGGTTCGAAGAAGAGCGAAATTCACCCTACAGTGGATTGTTTGTGCACATTTACGCGCAATGGAGAGCATGCTTCTGATTGTCCGCGGTAACAATCCCGTTTGATCGTATCCAAAAATAAACCCCCCCCCCCCTTTCAAATTCAGTTTTCCTTTGAACGAGCAGTTTCAGACGCGGCATCAACATGGATCTACTGTATTCGATGTTTGGAAAGATGCTGGACGAGAAGATGGATGCGGTGAGGGATCTGTCAATGTCTCTCAATACTGGTATTGTTCTTCTCAGCTACGCCAAGAGCTGAAGCAAGGCGGGGCTTCTTCCGATAGTGGAGAAGTGGATATCTTCGACGATTACATGGAACAGCTTAAACACGCACCCAGTGTAAAGGTTACCATTCATTTGGGTAGAAAGAGTCACCCCTGATCAATATCTAGCATTGTTGTGATTTGGTTGGAAACAAGAATTATTCTTTCAGAATCTGCACCATCCTGCACTGAGTGCAACTCGGAGCGACGCTAATGCTCGTCATGCAACGACGATTCTTCGATCGAGAGGAAGAGAAACAACGAGAAGATGTAGAACAGAAGGAGGATTGGATGATTTAGCCACTCCTTCTAGTCTCCATCTAGCTTAGATTTGTTTGGAAGTATGTATAAACTATTTGAAACGAATCATTTGAAGCACCACTTTATTTCGAAAAAAACAGTTTTCTATGATCGTAAAACATTCTACGGATAAGGCTGGCGAGCAACAGGAGTGAGAGTAGCGAATCGTGACGGCTTTCTAAACTCAGCAGCGCAAACTTGGTTGCACAGTTTGCGCGCATTCGGCTTCTTCATTCCTTCGCACCTGAAGATTATTGATTATACTGGAAAAGATAGAAACATGCATCTTATTGCACTCAAACTCAGTCGCGAAGTTAATTGGAGGAAACGTAATGGATGTTTTCGTAGAAGGTTCGGGAAGTCGAACAACTCGTGTCTGGAACATTCTATTTGGGGAGAACAAAAGTCGATTTGATACCCATGAGACTCCAATAATGGCGAAAATGAGGAGAAGAAGTACAACACAAGTCTTCATTACGATGTGTCGAATGAGGAATGTGACCATCATCCTTATATTTATAGATTCCGCGAGTTCAAAATATCCTTATCTTCTTTTCTCTGCAAAACTGTGAGCAAAACTGACCGATCAGGAACAACAGTTTAGTCAGTGATACGCAGTATTGTCTCGAACAACTTCCTGAATCGTCCATACTTGTGGTTTTCTCATCGATCTGTTATAGCAGTCCTCGTTCAAAAACGCTTTCCCAATCATCTTTCGAGGATACTATCAGTGTGAATATGTCTGCATGGGTAAAAAAATCAAAGTGAAAGAGAATCGTAACGAAGGTTTAGAGAATGAAATCGGCGCAGGCTAGTGCTATTGTCGAGAGATTGCTATCGCATCCACTAGAGAGAAGATTGGGAAGTCATGAGATGACCAGCACCAACCAATAAAATGGAAACAGACGGAAAAGAGAAGTTTGGCTTTCAAAGGTTCACACTCTGGGAAGAGAACAGCAATGTACGGGCTAAGCATTCATCAATAAGAAAATACCCGCTCCTTTTCTGGACGCTCAATCGCGAAATTCCGAAGTAAGATCAAAAGAAGCGATCTTTCACTCTCTTTTCCCTTTTCCGTTCTCGAGCTTCACTTCTTCGCTTTACGCAGATTAAACACGGAGATAACAAATGCATCCTGGGACTTTTCATCTCTCTGCCATTTCCCAGTTTCTCATGCTCGACCAAAGGAAAGTTGCTGTATTTACCACTGTTTTTATCACAGTATGGTTACTTTGTCGATTGCTGAGCTCAAACAAGTGAGGCACCGTTCCAAACTCTTCCTTCTCATCCCGTTTAGATCTCATGAGCAACACACTGTATTTCTCTACAGCGCAGTTTACGATGACAGGTTAGAATCGTGCTCTTGGTAATTAGCATCTTTCCTATCAGAACACCGGAGCATCGAGTGCGAATTCTCGGCTATTCAAGATGTTTTGGTGATGAGACCACGTTAGAAGTTGGTGAGTTTGACCCAAAGAACTTCGTCTTAATCTGAATGTTATTGCGGAAGTGGACGGCAAGCGATCCTCTCTCAGTTCAGCAGAAGTGATTGCATCATGGAGATGTCCTGAGAAGTGGGCTGCTGGTTTTGACTATCAGGTATTTTCTGGGATTCTCGAAACAATAAATACTAATTTCTACAGGAATTCGAATTCGTCACAGAACCGTTGTGGGAGAAACCTAGCGAGGTTTGAATGAATTCAAGCCCAACAAAACAAATTCATTTCAGATCACATTTATTGTCAATTCTACGCGATCCATTACGTTGCCAGTGCGATCGAGAAACGTGGAGAGGGACGAAACACTTGAAGTTAGACAAATGATAATATTTCTTTGTTCTACTATCAGATTCTAGATGTGCGTGGTTCCTCTTTTCTGGTATGCGAACTGGCCTCGACTGCTTACTTGGATTGAACACTGGAGGTAAGCAATTATCCTAATTAGGTATCTAAATTCTCTTTCAAAGAAGTCACCACAAGGCCTCGTTTGTCATCTACAAACACACAGTGTCAAAGAATGTTCATAGGCTGCTCGAGTACTATGAGAGAAAGGTACGAGTGACTGTTCAATGAATAGAGTCAATCGTCAGGATTCAGGGCGTGGTCAAGATCATTCCATGGCCGCAGATGCCGATCAATGGGAAAGACGACCTGCGAACGTGAGATATCGACAACTTTCTATCAACGCACGATCATTTCAGGCAACTCTATCGAATCGGCAACAAGATCTCAGCGAATGATTGTCTTTCTCGAGCATCGAATAAGTTTTCGGCCTGGCTTGATGTCGATGAATATGTGAGCGTCAGGTAAAACAAAACCATTTTGAAATGAATCATTGTTCGATTCAGTTCCAACAAGACGCTACTTGATTTTGCAAGAGAGAAATCAGCCAGTGATGACACTTGGGGATCGCTTGCCTTCGAACATTTCGCCCTGGCAGTAAGCTGTAATGGACTTCAAAGAGTACTCTTGGAACTATTCCAGATTCCTCCAATCGACGAAACATTTAACTTCATTGAGTTTGCAGAGATTCATAAAGCTAAGGGACCACAAAAGGTTCCTTTTGAACACCATCACATTCGGACAACGTTGTTTCCTCAGGTTCTCTACAAACCCTCACGTATTCATCACATTTCTGCGCATAAAATTGAAAAATTCATCGGAATGTGCCGTGAAGTGAAGGTGTGAGTCCTTCAATTTCCTTGATGAGACGATCAATTCAGGTGAACCAATCAGAGGCAAAGCTACTTCACATGAGACTGCGATTTCCTCACAAATTGGAGCGGCAAAGCAGAGGGAAATAGTGAGCTCTCAACGTAAAAAAGTGATTCCGCGAAAACTTCTTTCAGCTCCGATTTCACTCCTGAGTTCCGCGATCAACTACTCTCTATTTCTCACGAGATCTACGGCTCAGATCTGCCTCACGTTGACGTAAAGGCTCTTGTGGATGCCAATGATAACTGTCTGAACAGGTTACTCTGTTTCAATGAGATTGCTACTATCTTCTCCCACAGATCTCGCAACGAGCGAACGCGTCGCGGTCCGGCCACTCCGTATCAGCCGGAAACATGTGCCGATCTGATGGGCCCTCTCGATGAATGGATCGTCGCCCAACCAACCGAAGATTCTCGATATTATTATGTGTAGAAATACTGCTGCCGATGTGCATTTGTGCTCCCACGAACGAGGCCTCTCACGTTTTTCGGGTGATAAAAAACTTTCCTAGAATGGGGTTGCATGCGACTTCGCATTCGTGATTACTGATGTTCTGATTGTTCATTGGCTAGTGTCCTACCAATTCAGTCGTTTTAATGAATCAAGAAGAAGCAGCCCAACAAATCCTGTCGCGCCCATTCTACCACGGAACGCTTGGAGTAAGCAATATTTGCTAACGTGTATCAATTTCTCAGACCATCTCTCTTATCACCATCGTCCTTTATATTTTGGAGCTTCGATTCATCTTTTCTCGTCGTACAAAATCTCCGTATAATGGACTATTCTATTCACTGTGGATGAATCAGGTAAGTAAATGGTCAATGAGATATTTCGAACGATCGCTGCAGGCATTTATTGATCTTTTCGTTTTGGTTTACTATATTTTGAGCGGTTTCATAAGAAATTTGCCAATTACTTGGGACTTCTGGTTGTCTACGAACGGTTCAGTGTTCCCTGTCGTAATGGAAGTGAGGAACAGCTGTGATAATCTTTTATTGTCCAATCAACCTCAGAGCACCGCAGCATGGCAATTGATGGCGGAAATCGGAGGAGTTGTGATTATTTCCTTCCATAGGCTACTCGCAGTTTGCTCTCCACTTTCGAGACTTGCAATGGTTTGAACAGTACGTAATCCGAGAAGACGGGAATTCCAGTGGATGGATAGTTGCCCTCGTTGGAAACTGACTATCCTTCACATCACTCTGAGCATTCCATTCATCGTACCATATGTACTGCAGGAACCGGCATAGTAAGAAGTTCAATTCTTCCAAGTAATCTATGATATTCTTTTCAGCTACTATTATGAAAGCTTCAACACGGTCGTTATGCTATACGTCAGGCATCATGGTTTAGTCGTAATCTAGTTTACAAAATGTAAAAAAAACGAAACTAGACGTAATTTCAGCAATTGTACTCATTTGGATCTTTCTGTGCTTTTTCGACTATCTTTTCTATCATCTGCTATTGTTGTATTTTCTTTCGGATCATTTTGTGTGTTGTTAGATGCAGTTGCTCATAATTCTTTCCCAGGTTTTCCAGGCAAAAGGAGAATCGCAGCGGAACAACATCCAGGAACGAGAGAAAAACTACTCTGCTGGGTGCGTCAACTTGGAAACATCAATGACAGATTTTACAGCGTTCGCTCTATTCTGTGCTCTTCTCAATGAATTTCTCTTCGTCGCTGCGACTATCGTTTCGAATATCATCAGATGGGTGAGACCATCTATTAAAATTAGATGAACTTTCCATTGACAGCCCCCATTGGGATACTTCCTTCGTGCATTTATTTATCTGCCTAACTTTATACTCGCAATAACCAATCCGTGGTGTTTCCTCATCACAACGGGTGGACAAATGAGAGCAGCTGTCTTAGGAAGAGAGGCTGCAACTGCCAGTCACGTTCAAAAGTACAGCTATGCCAATTCACCCACAATCTGTTCATATGTTACAGGTTTTCCGAAGGTCGAATCTGATTGGAACACAACCTGCGAATCCATGATATTAATTAACTAAGCAAAGTCAACATGCGGATTTGTCAATCTCGATCCCACACACCGAATTTCTCACGCTTTTTCGGCTAATAAACTGCTATGAAACTAGAGTTGAGCAGCTCGTGAGATTGCGCACGTGCCTACTCATTGCTGATCAAGATATTCCTGTCTCGGGATGAATCAATCAGAAGCTGCTAAACAGTTTCTCATTCGTCCTTCCTATCATGGAACACTTGGAGTAATCTCTGTTATCACGACTATTCTCTACATCGTCGAACTTCGATTCATATTTGCACGCAGATCAAAGTCTCCTTTCAATTCACTTTTCTACTTCTTGTGGATGAGTCAGGTCAGTTTATGCAACAAGTGCGATTCTTTCGAATGAGTCATTACAGGCTGCAATCGATATTTTCGTTCTATCATACTATCTCTCCACAGGCTTCGTTCGCAATTTCCCGTTCTCGTGGGGATTCTTTTTGTCTACAAATGGTTCATCGTTTCCGATTATCATTGAAGTAAGAGTAGCAAAGCGACACAATTCTGAGTTTTATCAGATAATTGGCGCTTGGCAATTGATGGCTGAGTTTGGCGGAGTGGTGCTGATATCCTTTCATAGACTACTTGCAGTCTGCTTTCCTCTCTCTAAGATAACGATGGTTTGATATTTATAGCACTAATAATCGCGTAAGAAGGAAATTTTGTAGATAGTCAACGAATGTCCTCTTTGGATTCTGACAACTCTTCATCTCTCTTTGAGCATTCCTTTCGTTGTTCCTTACCTGTTCGAGGCACCAGCTTAGTGAGACTACCATCTTTCATGCTTTTCTCATGCAATTTTCCCAGTTACTATTACGAGAGCTACAACACGGTTGTGATGCTGTATACCAATCATCACGTACTCATTGTTAGAAACACACCATAGTAACTTCATATTGGACACGATTTCAGCAATTATTCTACTTTGATTCTTTCTGCGTATTCGCTACTGTTTCTTCGATTATTTGCTATTTTTGCATATTCGGTCGTATTATCTGGTCAGATAATTCATGCAAAAGATTGAGAGCTGTTTCCCAGGTTTTCCAGGCAAAAAGAGCATCGCAGTGGAACGATGACAAGAAACGAGCGGAGAACTACATTATTGGGTTGGCGAAATCAGAAGCTTGAGTAACAGTTTGCTGCAGCCTTCGCTCTGTTCTGTGCTCTTCTCAATGAATTTGTGTTCGTCGCTGCTTCAACTGTGGCTAATGTGATGAGATGGGTATGTATTCCCGTCATCCATTGTTGAGCTTTTCCTTGAAGACTTCACTGCAAACACTGCTCCATGCATACGTCTATCTTCCTAACTTCATTCTGGCAATAACGAATCCATGGTGTTTTCTAATCACGATGAGTGGGAGAATGCGAGGATCGTCAGTGGGAAGAGAGACGATCACTGCTCTTTCTCGTGTGCAGAAGTGAAGTTCTTCGTAAGGCTCCAAGATACTTGAATGCGACCAAATCAGTTTCTTGTGCTTGATGTTTCTTGTATAAACCTACTCATTGTAACAAACAATTTCACGAATGTTATTGCACTGATAAATTGCAGTCGAATGCTCAAAATAGAATCTGCGAAAGTGGAGTCGAAGATGAAAATGAAAGTGCTAATCGTACTTTATGAACTATCAAGAAGACAAGCCGAATATCTTGAGAAGATCAAGAAAATGTGAGTGACAGAGGCTCTCACACATCATTTGAAATTGCTTTTGATTTTTTCAAATACTTTGCATTTTTGGTCGTTCTTGTTGATTCGATTATGATAATCTCTGATGTTTGTATCGAGACAGTTCCTTTCCTTGTGTTCATTCCCAGTCTTTCTATCGATTGCTTGTCCTGAAAAATCCAACCATCAAAACAAGTGCGTGTCTCTAAAATGTGCGCAGATGAGAGTGAAGTAAACCCTCAATTAGAGCGGGAAACATTTCTCAGAAGGGCAACCACAACCTTGTCTCATATGAAACTCAGACTTCTTTTCTAAGATACAAATGTCTAGTACAAATACCCCGGTCTAGCGATACTCTCAAGAGCGATACTCTCTGACCAAGTGAATGTGCCTAGGGAATGTATCCAATTATCACGCTCCGTTTTTCTGCCCACGCGAGTCGCCATTTATCTCGATTTCATGCTTTCATTTAGGCATGGAGCTAACCACTCCCAATCCTCATTCCATCGTTAGCAACTTCACAATCGATATTAGTCCACTGGAAGAGACTATCCATAGATGGCTTCTTATCATTTGCGGTGTCGTATCCATAATGCTCTCCTTAGTCATGATCATGTTGATAATCCATCGGACACCGATGTCGTCTCAAAGATATCGGCTAGGATTGATATCATTACAGGTAATAAATCAAGAGAAGGCGAGGTGGGGATAATGTATTGATTCAGCTCTGCTTCATAGTATTCGATGTTCACGTTTGCCTTCTCTTCTCTCCAATCATTCCTCTTCCCTTCTTTGCTGGCTACTGCACTGGTTTCCTCTGTGAAACGGCCGGTTTCAGCTTTCACGAACAATTCGTGAGTTCTCACGTTTGAGCACACCTAATAATTTGTTCAGATTTTCATGTTTGTGGTTGCCCTCGAGACATTTGCGTGTTTCTTTATGTGTATGCTACAACGGCATCAGAAGCTACTCCCACCCTTCTCCAAATTGAAGCTGTCACGGACTGGTTTCAAGTAGCATTTACTCTTTGTAAGATCGAATTAGGCAAATAAGAGCGACGAACGACGAGACTGATCTCTAGCCTTTGCTACTTCAAACTGCTCACGAAAATGGCACACGACTGCAGGGTAGCAATCAACGCGGCGATAATTTGCTCAGCTGCCGGCCCGATCTCATTTAGTACAGCGAAACTCTCGGATGAAGATACGGCGAAGAGAATTGAGGCGAGTTCAAAAACTGTTGGCAATTCAGCTTTTATGGTTTGTGAACTAAAAATGGCAGGCAAATCCCGACATGGCATGGATCGCAAAGAAGCCTGGATTCGTCGCGTATTCAATATACCTGCGACCTCAACTCCTCTACATATTCGGGTTCATCGTACTTGTGATTGTAAGTTATTCAGTATACTTCTTTCATTTGGAGTATTGCTGTTCCAGGTCACAATATCAATACTTTGTATTATTCTAATGATCCACACCTCTCTCGTTGTTCACTCGACTACAAGTCGATCGACGTTATCGAAAACACGAGCTGCCAAAGCGATGAGCAATCTATTCATGCAGGTTTGTATCTGAGAGATGTTTGTTGTAATCAATCAAGGGCTTTCAGTTTCTGGCCTACGTAATTGTCATCTTCATTCCAGTGTTTGTCATGCTTCTGAGAGCATACATAGCCATTAACTCACCAAGTAAGTTCTCAGTTTCGTTTGCACATTTTTATAAATATACTCAAACTTCAGCCCTTTTCCTCTTCGCTCTAACCATCTTCTGCATTCACGGAGTCGTCTGCTCATCTGTTGCACTTCTCATGAATAGCTCCTTCCGAATCCTGATTATGGCTCCTTTTCGTCGGAATGACAAGAGACACTCAATCACTCTTGTGGGCATTCCTCCTCTGCCGATAAATTGAGTCGTGAAAATGTGAACGTTCATTACAGCAGGAAGAAAGGAATGTTGTGAGCTTTATCGCATGATGCATTGCATCAGAACAGGGAACTGACGAACAACAAACTCAGTGAAAGTGTCTCAGTAACTATGATACTATCGTCTCACTAGATTGACAACCGTCTTTTCGGGGCTAACAGTGTGAGATCCGACAAGTTTAATAGGATTCTGAAAAGTAGTTGTGTATGCTCCTTTGTGACTGGTGTGCCAAACCGTGTTTTGAGTTTTCTCAATCTTGAAGCGTGACAGCAACTTGAGTAGTGCGATTTTCTCCTCAATATACGCTAGTCTCATGCCGAGGCAGATTCGAGGCCCTTCACCAAATGATTGGAAAGCCGATCGAGGTCGCGTGGACTCTTCCAGCCATCTAGAGGCAGAATGAACTTATTTACGGAATGACAAAACGGTTACCTCTCCGGGCGAAATTCCTTCGCATCTTTTCCCCACACACTCTCATCCATGTGCATACTCCAAGTGTCCGTGGCAATCATATAAGGCGACCGAAACTAATATTGGGTGATGGTGAGTTGAGTTTGAACACAACTCAAGTCCTCGTGAAAATGAAAACACGGGTTTTAACAAACACATATTTCCTCGAATTTTTAACTTGTTGCGTTGTACTTTTCCGAAACTGTTCTTCTTTTTTCAATCATTATTTTTCTCATTGTTCTGTGTTCGCGAATCATTGCTCGTATGTATTTATTTTATTTTTATCGCGATGTTTTCATGGAACAATGTACTTAATTTCTTCTTTAGCTCAGATGATGTGAGACCTTAGTCCTCGCAACGCATTTTGAGAGTCTGAAATTGCGTTGTTCCCCTCATTCGACTCTCCCTCCTCTCACCTGAGTGGTCGTCTCCCCTCTTCGCAACGCATTTTGAGAGTCTGAAATTGCGTTGTTCCCCTCATTCGACTCTCCCTCCTCTCACCTGAGTGGTCGTCTCCCCTCTTCGCAACGCATTTTGAGAGTCTGAAATTGCGTTGTTCCCCTCATTCGACTCTCCCTCCTCTCAACGGAGTGGTCGTCTCCCCTCTTCGCAACGCATTTTTAGAGTCTGAAATTGCGTTGTTCCCCTCATTCGACTCTCCCTCCTCTCACCGGAGTGGTCGTCTCCCCTCTTCGCAACGCATTTTGAGAGTCTGAAATTGCGTTGTTCCCCTCATTCCACTCTTCCTTCTCTCACCAGGGTGGCCGATTCTCGACTCTTCTCTCCTCTCCCCAATAAATGACGCAGAAGAAGATCCAGAGTCTGAAAACTTTCGATGACACTAACCTTTACTTCATCCAAGCTGTGTGAGCAGGTGAGCGAGGGCATTTGAACGGCGATCCTTGAATGATAGTTGTGCATTTCTAGTGCACGAATTCGATTGACAGAAGTGAAAGATAGGTTATCGTCGTTTCAAACAAGCAGTAGACAGAAAAAAAAGGTTCAATGCTCAATTGTAACACTATAATCTTTATAGTACATTACAATGATCAAAACCCACGTGCAGAATCTTGCTGGCGACCGATTCCAATGAGCGAAGGGAGGTGAAATGAGAGAGAATGAGCATGTGAACAATTTTAATTGAGTATTCGCCTCATTTTCACCCTCGTCTCTCGTGGAGAATGGTTGGTTCCCTCTTTAAAGTTATTCGGACGTCTAAAACCACGCATTAAACCTTTTTTCTGTCTACTGCTTGTTCGAAACGACGATAACCTATCTTTCACTTCTGTCAATCGAATTCGTGCACTAGAAATGCACAACTATCATTCAAGGATCGCCGTTCAAATGCCCTCGCTCACCTGCTCACGCAGCTTGGATGAAGTAAAGGTTAGTGTCATCGAAAGTTTTCAGACTCTGGATCTTCTTCTGCGTCATTTATTGGGGAGAGGAGAGAAGAGTCGAGAATCGGCCACCCCGGTGAGAGAAGGAAGAGTGGAATGAGGGGAACAACGCAATTTCAGACTCTCAAAATGCGTTGCGAAGAGGGGAGACGACCACTCCGGTGAGAGGAGCTAGAGTCGAATGAGGGGAACAACGCAATTTCAGACTCTCAAAATGCGTTGCGAGGAGGGGAGACGACCACTCCGGTGAGACGAGGGAGAGTGGAATGACGGGAACAACGCAATTTCAGACTCTCAAAATGCGTTGCGAGGACTAAGGTCTCACATCATCTGAGCTAAAGAAGAAATTACTGTGAGAATCAAAGCCGTAGCAACGGTGCCGGGAAAGAGCATGCCGTTAGGTAGGAATCGGAAAGCATCGGAACACAAAATGTTGTATCGCTGTGCCGCCAAGTCGGCTTGCGGCTTGAACAACTTTTCTACCGTTATTTTCACTTTTATCGATTTTATTTTGTGCTCAATTCATAACCAGTTGCTCGTTTCACT